>JAULBS010087829.1:6024-17931 GCA_032355785.1 Symmetromphalus regularis | reverse complement strand
TACCAGAAATAGCCGGTCATTGACAGGGGACAATAAACACGCGTCATGCAAGATTTGTTACTTGTTTGTGTGTAAAGATTAGTTAGTGATCGTTTAGTTGGCATCACAAATCTGTATCACTGTCAGACGTTAGTTATTGGGATTTGTTTTTCACTTTACTTTGAGCAAAATATTACGGTGACTTCGACTTCTCACTACTGTTAACAAATCGGCGACTTGAGCGAACATTCAGCAAAAAAATGCCCCATTTCGCGGTCTAGAGTAGTGCATGGTCATTTATATGTGTAGCAAGTCTGAAAACACCATCTTAACACCTAATACTAATAGCCGCTGAATAAACAATGGGCTGCAGTCTTATACAATAGTCAGTCCTTTCTTTGTATAATTGTGTTTTTTTTTATGTATAGGCCTAGAGCTTCTAGATACAGAGCACTTTTGAAATATGTAAATGCCTATTACAAAGTCAATTAATCTCATTATTTGCTTGATGTTTGTTTGAAGACATCTTGCATTTCCTTCTGATTATTTATTACCATGGAAACAAATACATAAAGAAATCGCCAATATCTATAGTTGTAGTGAAATTATCTGTGAAATAGATTTTTATGCAGTAAAATTTAGAAGTACATTGAAAATAAATTTTAGTTACAGAAATAAATAAGTATTACTTATTTAATAGTTATTTGGATAATTGGGTGGAATTTAGGACAAAATCCACAATTAAAAACTAAAATGTAAAAATATTTCCATGTGTTGAATTTCGCAGTAGCACCACATTTGCTACAATGTTCCATAAAAAGTTTTTAATATTTTTTTCTTGATCTGATAAATACTAAGGCTGTAATTGCTGTGGTCTTCACACAATGAATGTATATTTTAAATTTATCATCTACAAATTCTTGTTGCATTCAAACAGAAATCTGTCTAAACTAGATCCATTTTTTGGATGGTTTCCAGTTAGTTGATACATGTACAGACCTAAAATTTCGGTAATTTTCAGGAGAAATCCAAGAGGATTCTCATAAGAGCAGTTCGCGAGAATTCTCTGAATCCAGTTTATACACACATGCTCATATGTGGGAAATGAATCCCGAATCAGTTTCGTTTTTCTGCTATCCAAAGTACTTTGGTACATCAAAATGGGTTAGAAGTCTGGCAACTTGAGGCTAGACTAGTCTCGATAATCCAAACTGTTCTCAATGCTACACTGATTAGAATGTATGAGTTAGACAATTCACATTCTGATTAAAATATATGCGATCTGGATCGTGCTACGCTTTTGAAACAGTTTGACTGGACGCTTGAGAACAGTTTAGGCAAAAAAACAAACAATTCCAGTTGACACAGTATTTTGCTAATCTTTTAATTCGATTGTGATTTCATTTTATCTGAAATATTTTACGCGAATCCATTTGGATTCTGACGTTTAACACCCGTGCGAATTCTGACGCTAATCGGATTCGGTGATTCACGCAAAAGTTTAGCCCTGATGTAGTTAAATGACTTACAGGGTATGTAATTAATTTCATTTGGCTGCCTCACATATCACAGACTGATTAAAATTGTCAAAACATACACAGAGGGCTACTTAGAAAATAATTATGCTAATTGTTTGTACCTCATTTCTTTTCCAGCTAACCCATATTTAAATTAATTCTGGGCTGGTTAAAAAAGACGCTAATTCTTTTATATCCTGTTTCATTTCCAGCTAACCCATATGTAAATTTATTCAGGGCTAGTTTAAAAAATAAATTCCTATTTCATTTCCAGCTAACCCATATGTAAATTTATTCAGGGCTAGTTTAAAACAGAAATTCCTATTTCATTTCCAGCTAACCCATATGTAAATTTATTCAGGGCTAGTTTAAAAAAGAAATTCCTATTTCATTTCCAGCTAACCCATATGTAAATTTATTCAGGGCTAGTTAAAAAAAAGTCCTATCTCATTTCATTTCCAGCTAACCCATATGTAAATTTATTCAGGGTTGGTAAAAAAAAAAAAAATTCTATCTCATTTCATTTCCAACTAACCCATATGTAAATTTATTCAGGGTTATTTTAAAAAAGAAATTCCTATCTCATCTCATTTCCAGCTAAGCCATATGTAAATTCATTCCGGACTAGTTAAAAATATGATAATTCTGTACCCTGCTTAATTTTTGACTTGGGAAAGAGATGCCTTAATTTCACACTCAAGACATAACCAGTATCCTAAATAATTGAATATTCTTAGTGGTGTCATAAAAAATCTAAAACCCACGCCCCCAAGGGGAAATAAAACAAAACAAAAAACATCAACAACACCAAAACAAACCTAAATAATCATTTGTGATTTGTGTTTGCTGCGTTATTATCCCTGCAAATCAGCAATGACCAGGTGTTCAGACAAACATCTTATTAACCTGGTTTCATCTCTAGTATACTTGTTAACTGGGTCAGTCAGGTGGTCCACACTGGGTGACCGATTCTCAGTGACAAAAGATTTTCATTGATTTAGGTCATTTTGTCACATCAAAACAGACTTTGCCTAACTTTTGACACATTATGTTTATATAATTCCAAAACTTAAATCTGTTGCATTTAATACAGAAAAACTAATTTATTGCTCTAAAACCACGTCACAAAACACCATATGTCTGACACCTAATAGCTGCTGAAGTAACAAATAGTGGGGTGATGTTAAACGACCTGTCCCTTCCTTTCCTTTTCAACTGAATTTAAATTAAATTTGAAACCTTTACAAACATCCCCTGAAATTGCCTGCAGCAATCGGCAGTGCCATCGAGATTGCCGCAGAGATTTCATTAAAAAAAATTCAAAAAAAAAAAAAATCTTATTATTGCAGGTCTGGAAATAGTATACTTAATGCTAAAATGACTAGGGAAAATGCTGTAAACACTATTTCTCCTCAGCACTTATTTTGCCCTGGACATTTTCTTAATTGCAGGGTTTGCAAATAATATGAAAAGCTCACAGAATGTTCATGATACATTAGAAGGAGAACATACCTATATAGATGTATTCATTTATGATGGATTTAACATTTTTCCTAATCCTTTTGGGTTGAGTACTTATATAAAACTGTGGTGAAGTCTTTTTAAAAACATGCATGTATTCCTTTCCTTTACTAACAGGCTTGTGTTTTCTTTCTTTGTTCCCTTTTCCAGTTGTCATTTGCACTGACATCATTTAACACGTTTGTCATCTTTAATTATGTTCTTAATGAAATCGCGTAATCTTTTCAAAACACAATATTAGATATTCCGCTTCGAACAGGTCAGTTTTGTTAGCATGCCAGATGCAGTAGTTAGGTGATGTCTGCTTTGAGACATGACCTTGTGTTTGACACTGAACTTGAACCTCTTAGTTGTAAGCCTCTGTGGTCCAGTGGTAGGACATCAGACTTACAAGCTGATGGCAATGGTTCAAAACCTGTTGGAGGCTGGCTCACATTTGACTACATGTCAAAATAACCAAATGTTTTACATCCAATAGCCGATGATTAATAAATCAATGTGCTCTAGTGGTGTTGTTAACAACAGCAAAAAAAATAACCTCTTAGTTATAATGCAGTTCTCTCTATAACAGGAGAATTATTGTTTGCTGATACTCACCTGAAAATGGCGAGTATTTTTCAGCTCTCCTTTAATCATTTCATTTTATCCTCTGCATTATTATTATTTAAAAAAAAAATTGTTTAACGACTCCTCTAGAGCAGATTGATGTATTGGTCATTAGCTATTGGATACTTAATGTTTGGCAATTTTGACACGTAAGCCAGCCACCAACGAGGTTTGAACCACTGTCTTCAGCTTGAGACTTCAGTGTTCTATTATTGAACCAGTGAAGCTCCTTTATCATGTGAAATATGAAAATTGGTGATACTGCTCTCCTTATTTGATATGTTCTCACCAGGAATGATTTTCGGGTGAGGTATGGATTGCTCTCCTACTTTTATTAAATGGATATGACTGTAATGTGCTGTTGGAATGTAAATACATAATGAAGATAGTGTGATCATGCAACCCCTGGAGTTGTCCATGGCAGTCAGCAATGTCGTGGAGATTGCCATGGAGTTTTTCATTCCCTGTTGCACTTTTTGATGTATTTTATTCTTATTACTAAAAATAAAGTATAAAACTGTGGTGGAAAATGGGTCAGTTTAGTGATCCTCAATGGTCCAGTGGTAGGACGGGATTCTCAAGGTGAAGACAGTGGTTCTAAACCTATTGGCAGGTGACTCACACTGACTACTTGTCTAAATTACCAATGTTTGACATCCATTAGCCAATGATTGATAAATCAATGTGCTCTGGTGGTGTCATTAAAACAAAAATGACCAATTAAAATTTGCCTTAATTACACAGAAGACTTTATTGCATACCCAAGAGATTGAAAAGAAAGAATTGTTTAACACATTATTCAGCAGCTGTTTGGTGTTAGAGGTGGTACTTGTGACACATTGTCTACAGATGAAACCAGCTACTGATACCTGTATAAGCTATTCTTTCAGAGCAGAAGCAAAGGGTCTTTTGTATTCATTTTCTCACAGACAGATAGGACAGCACATAGCGTTGCCTTTATTATACCAGTTGTAGACCACTTGCTGGAATGACCCTCAGTAGTCCAGTGATAGAACACCAGATTCTCAATCTGAAGATAGTGGTTCAAAACCAATTAGAGGCTGGATCACACTTGACTTTATGTCAAAACTACCAAATCTTTGACATCCAATAGCAGAACATGCTTGAACCATAACTGTTTAGAAAAAGTTACAAATGAACGAAAAAGTATTTTCTTTGTCACTTTTTTTTCTTTTTCTTTATAATTAAACTATTTTCACTTGTCTGATATCAGCAGATGGGATACCATTAAAGAACCAGTCCTTTCCTTTCAGTGTTCACTAATATTATATTAAATCTCTTGTGTCCAATTCTGTGTATTCTCTGTCACATCTTTTTGCCAAATCTATCATTTCTTTCCATCCAAAACAGTGCATGGTCGAAATGGTCATTTTCTCCTCTCCCCGATCAGCAATTTATTTTCCCTTGAGAGAAAGCCATAGAATTATCATAGAAATTATCAGCTTTGTTTAGTCAGTGTCTCGTACACTGTTCAAAATAAGTTAGGGATATTTAAACATAACAAAAGATAACATGAATGCTGCTATATGTATTGTAATAGCAGTGTTCCACATCGCATAGAAATGGAGGTATAGTACCTCCTGATGCTCGAAATCACATAAGAAGGGAGTGAAAGGGTATGAACACATAATGGCAATCTGAGGTATAAACATGTACTGATTTTTTACTGAGGAGGTATAACTTGTACAGTTTCAGCTGCTGATTGAATGTAATCGGGTCTGTTAATTTAATTGATAATTTAAATGAGAATCAAACTACTACATATGTTATTATTTTTATATCCTTTGAGTTCCCCTCAATATGAATACCCCTGACCTTTGTACAAGGAAGTGTGAATACCCTCACTTGTCCTGAGGATGTGGAACACTGTAATAGTCCTGAGTGGTAAAACAAAAGCAATGACAAAATAATTTTAATCTCAGTACCAGCTACAAACCAGAGTGAGTACTCTGCAAGACTTAATGGGTAGGCAGTGTTTCACATGATGCAGGAATCCTGCGTATTTGACGCATTATTTCATTAAAATACTCCTGTATAAAATAGGTGTGCATCATGGTTGACGCAAAATATTTTCAACGTCAAACAATTAAAGATAAAATTAAATACACAAAAAATTATTATTTATGAGAATAAAAAACAATGGATATACATGTATAAGTATTAAAAAGATAGAATAGTGGATAATGGATATAATATATGTTTGTAATATAAACAAGACAGTTATTCAGTTAATTATTTAAATAATATATCATATGTGACTTCCATTTTTTAATGCTTGACTCTCAAAATAAAACTCTGTGAGTCATGATGACTCCCATTTTCCAGATGCTAGGTGGAATCATAGGTAGATGTATGCTACTTGCACTGACCAGTGGTCCACAACTGGTTTTTCAAAGGCTGTGGTATGTGCTATCATGTCAGTGGGATAGTGCTTATAAAAGATCCCTTGCTGCTAATTAAAATAATTAAGTAGCTTTTGTAGAGGGTTTCCTCTAAAGATCACGAGTCACATAATGTCATATGTCTGACACCTAACAGTAACTGAATAAACAATGTGCTGGGGTGTCATTGAACAAACAATCCTTTCTAGTTACGTGTTGATATTTTGATGTATTCCATACATGAATTAAAATATCCCCAATGTTTTTTGAACAGTATATTTTTGCCAAATCTATCAGATTTCTTTTTTTTATCTTTTCTTCCAAAATGGTGCATGGCCAAAATGGTCATTTGGTTCCCTCCCCAATGAGCAATTTGTTTGGCCTCGAGTGAGAATCACAGAATTATTGCAGAGTTATCAGGGATAATAGAATATCATTTTGTGTCCATCAACTGGCAGAATTAAGAATGACAAATCATAGAGCCCCAGCACCCAAAGGAGATTAATGCAAATTAAAAAGTTTACAGGTTTAATGAATAAACAGATTAATCAAGACAGGGGCTTAGTGCATGCTCAGAATTTCTAAATCTTTTAAGGGGGTCATTCAGCAATTATATAATGCTCTAGGGGGTTATGTGAAGTGTTACGGTTACATGAAACATTCATCTGTTATTGAAGAGTGACAAATGTTCTAAAAAATGGTTCCTAAGCCACTATTTAGATGCACTCTATTTTTTCACCCTCTTGGCCTTTTCTTGACCTTTATTCATGTTTAGAAAATGTCTTAAGCCATTCAGTATTAATATTAAATAGATTTAGTTTTTCTCCTATTTCAACCATCTTTACATGACCAACCCCTGTAATTAAGAAAATGTCCATGGCAAAATAAAATGCTTTGGGGAAATAGTGTCCATGGCAATTTTAACATAAAGTATTCTTTACTTTTAATAATAATAAAAAATTATGTCTTGAAAAAAAGTTAAGCCTGCTGAAAAAATAAGTGCTGGGGAGAATGAAAAACTTTGCGGCAGTCACGAGAGTGTGTTTTGTTATTTTCTGAAAGTAGGCATTCTGGGAGGTAACAAATCATGTTGCTGTGTACATTTTTAAGACTTTGTTAGGAGTAGGATCTAACTCAGAGGTACAGTGTCCACCTGAGATGAGATGAATCATCAAATCGATCCCCTTCAGAATAGCGATGTGGCTGTTTATTGTTCCAGTCACTGGTCCATGACTGATGTAAAAAGGCCATGGTATGCTCTGTACTGTCTCAAAAGATCCTTTGTTGCTGATAAGTAAGAGTAGCCTATTTGGTATTAATGGGATTCGTGGACTTCAGAGAAATCCTGGTGCCACAATATAGACTGGTGTCATTAAAACACAAAAAAAAAACATATAGGCTACTCACAAGGAATGTTTTATATGCACCTTCCCACGTACACGACAGCACATACCACAGTCTTATTACACTAGTCATTGACAACTGTCTGGAACAAGAAATAGCCAAATGGGTTCTGTGAAAGGGATTGATCCAGTGACCTATCATGTCTCAGGCACTGTACCTCAGAGCTACGCCTCGGTCCAGGAAGTTACATTGTTATGAAACATTACCAAACTGATTCACCAACTTTTATCAGTTGACAAAGTTTCACTCCCTGTCCAATTAAAAACCTCTCTAGTTTCCATGTCTCACGGCTCATAGGTGCTGCTGTTTGGATTATGCCAAATGGGGCGCATCGTCATTTGATGCAATATATTCATTGACGGGGCGGTGATTAAAATAAGCCATCATTTAATTGGGCGACACCACAGAATGGTCACAGTGTGTCACGCTGACTCATTCTTATACATCTGTTCCACTATTTTAGTTTTTATGAGGTTTTTTCTCCAAAAGATTTTCTGTTTAATCGGTAATTTGTGTTTAGAAAATTAGATTATCTGAACATGATTATCGTGACTAGCATATGCAAATTTTAAGTCTCAAGGGACATAGTTTTTCAGACCTGCCATAAATTATGTTTAATGAGTCTTCGAGGTTTTTCTGAAGTTATCATTGTGTTGGTTGCATGAAGATATTAGGGTTATGAAAGAAAGAAAAAATCATTTCACCACAAAGGGTGAGTAATTCTGTCCATGTGTCCATTTGTCCATTTAACCTGTTAGGTTTTCATCATTCATTTATTATACAGCAGTAGGACGTAGATCAAACAGTAGCGTGTCCACCTATGAAACAGTCGGTCATCAGACCAATCCTTCTCAGTGGACCCAATTGCAGTTTGGGCTATTTTCCATTCCAACCAATGTCCACAACTGGTTAAACAAAGGCTGTGGTATGTGCTGTTCTGTCTGTGGGACGGTGCATATAAAAGACCCCTTGCTGCTTATCAGAAAGCTTGGCGGCAGCAGCGGGTTTCATCTTAATAAATATGTCAGAATGACCATATGATTGACATCCAATAGCCAATGATGAGATAAAAATCAGTGTGCTCTAGTGGCATCGTTAAATAAAACAAACTTTCTATTTATTATATGTATATAAATATGTATGTAAGTATTAAAATTGAAAAGCAAGTAATAAATATAATTATTTTTATTGGTTTAACAATACTAATTAAATTAATATATCCCCTCTAGAGACTATCAAATAATAATATCAGCTCCAAACAATTTTTAATTAGGTGGGTTTTTTTTCCCCATCAGTTCTTTTCTGTCTATTTCAAACTTTAGATGTTATCCTGAGGGGAAATAAAATAAATTCCTTAACAATTGTGTCAAATGGACAATATTTGGTTTGGTACCATTTAGTCTTTTGTTTTGAGTTACCAAATTCTTGGACTGTTTATAAAAAAATTCATCCAAATATGATTCTGACACCAAAAAATAAGATAATTCCTTTCAAAATAATGCAGGGTAACTCCAAAAGTGCTAAATTTAATACTAGCTCGAAAAGCGATAATATCCCATCTGAAAAGCACTTCTAAGAGCAGCAAAATTGAGGCAATTAGCTACAATGGAGAGGCCGTGATTTTACTAGATTATAGTCCAACGTGACAACTCAATCGGCTTAATTATGACCATCACTTGTTTCTTGTTGCCTCTGTTTTACGTGTTAATTGGGAGTTGCTTGCCCCTGGGGAAGAACTCTTAAGGGTGCTTGGGTAAATACACGTCTGAGTTTGAAGTGATGAGCTCAGTCGATACTCTGGCTGTCATCCTCGGGTGAACGCAGCGAAGACCACCTTTGTCTTCAGTGACAAGTGTCTGTCCTCTAGGCATTCGAGTCTGTCTTTGTTCACAGCCACGTTCTTCAAGTTTTAATTTTAAACTGAACCTGTAATGATTTTATTTAGGGAACAATGTTTCTAGTCAAGTTCTTCAAGTCTTAATTTTAAACTGAACCCAGAGTGATTTTATTTAGGGAACACTGTTTCTAGTCAAGTTCTTCAAGTCTTAATTTTAAACTGAACCCAGAATGATTTTATTTATGAAACATATGCATCCACCTATAGTTAATTTTATTTAGGGAACAATGTTTCTAGTCATGTCCTTGAAGTCTTAATTTTAAACTGAACCCATAGTGATTTTATTTGTGAAACATATGTATCCACATGTGTGTCAGTGATCCATTGAAGGAAAGACATATTTGTAGTATATTGTTGTCTACTAACTGCTGAATATGATTTATAAGAAAGGCCACGATCTAGTTCAGTCACCTGACTAGCGTTCTCACGGTCATTAAAAACATGGAAAAGTTTTTAAATTTGCAAAGTACTTTTCAAAGGCCTTGAAAAGTAGAAATTTTGGTCAAAAATGAAAAGTCATGGAATTTTTTTTTAATTTCTGCATCAGCTAAGATTTTTTCGACCATGCTTATCAGATTGCAAGAGATCACTTTTGTGAAACCATGTTTTTCACCATTGGAAGTCTTTGAATTTTTTCCTCACTAAAGAGTATAAACTGTGTCCTTTTATGCAGATAGAAAATTCAATTTATACAGATTTCAATTTTAGCTCATGGCAGTGTGATACATCTGTACATTTTTATAGATTTGTGTGCGAGAAGGTCATTAAAGGTTTTTGAAATGTCATGGAAAAGTTTTGAAATTTGATTTTTGGAATTCTGCAGGAACACTGCCTGAGGTGCTTTGGTTGTAGGATCAAACCCCATCAGTGGACTCATTCTCTGATTAGTTTTATTGCCAGAGTCCTATAACCTGTACATTAAAGCCCATGGTATGTGCTGACCTGTATGTGGGAAAATGCATATATAAAAGATCTCCTGATGCTAATAAAAAAATGTAGGTTTCCTTTGAAGAGTACGGTACATATTAAAATTACCAATTTGACATTCAAAAGGTGAGGATTAATAAATCATTGTGCTCTCTGATGTCATTAAATAAAATCGAAAAGACTTTCTAAGAAATAAATAAATATTTGTAGTGTGTTGTCATCTGCTGAATTGTTCGCACTTACTTTAAGCAGATTTGTCAAGGCAGTGATTAGTGATTAACCGTGCAGTTGAAGATAATCATAAAACATTCAACAGTGACAAGCAAGAAAACACATCCATCAATATTTATCCACACACTCACATTGGGACTTACGACACAGAAGATCCGCAGATCCGTGTCTTTGCCTCGCGAGCTATCCATCAATTGTTTAATTAACGGGGGACAAAAGACACTTATCTCTTGCAGAGCTTAATATTAGAGAAACGAGCTTTTGTTGCATGGGGACAGTCATTGTCTGGTTGGCCTGTCGCGATTCCCGGGCACTCCACGGCGAGAAGCGAGAACAAAGCTGATGGGGAAGCTTGTTTTTCTTTCATTGTCTTCCCGTGTGATTTATTAGAGGAGAAAATATTGTATTGTCACTCCAAGTGTGATAGGATAACAGGATTGAGCCACGTCATCAGCTTGTGATGATCTTTTTTTTTTCAAGATGGGCAACAATCTTATTGGACACTTTAAAACTTGTGCAGAAATCATGTATGTTAATGACAAATTACAATGCATTTTTGTGATCGTATTAGAAACTTTAAATATTGTGCAGTAATTGTGTATATTAATGATAACTTATTCAAGAGTTTTAAGAAGGTCCACAATCTAATTGCACATTTTTAAAATTGTGAAGAAATTATACATGTTAATGACAAATTACAATGCATTTTTTTGTTTGTTAAACTGTGATCATATTAGAAACTCTAAATATTGTGCAGTAATTCTGTATATTAATGATAACTTATTCAAGAATTTTAAGAAGGTCCACAATCTAATTGCACATTCTAAAAATTGTGCAGTTATTATATATGCTAATGACAAATTACAATGTTTTTTTTTTTAATTAGATGGTGGTCATTTTGGAAACTCGAATTATTATGCAGTAGTTGTGTATATTAATGATTACTTATTCACGTTTTAATATGGTCCACAACCTAATTGTATGTTCTAAAAATTGTGCAATAGTTCCAGGTGTTAATGGGAATCTATTTTTTTTAAATTTGATTTTTTTTTTTAGGCAGAAATATTATTGGGTGTTCTAAAAGTTATTAATAATCATGTATATAAACAATAGCTTACAAATGTTTTTCTTGATTGTCCATGATCTTATTAAATAATTATGTGTATATGTTAATGATGACTTATTCTTTTTTTCTGTCTGCCGTGATCATAAACAAGTAATTTTGTATGTTAATGACAATGTCAAATTTTTGAAGATGGCCCCCGTTATTGGACATTCTAAAAATTGTGCAGTAATCGTGTATGTTAATGACAACAAAATCACATTTTTAAAGATGGTCCCCAATCTTATTGGACATTCTAAAAATTGTGCAGTAATCGTGTATGTTAATGACAACAAAATCACATTTTTAAAGATGGTCCCC
>JAULBS010087818.1:0-17932 GCA_032355785.1 Symmetromphalus regularis | reverse complement strand
ATGTTCTGTTGAATAGAGTACATCAAAGATTGTGAGACATGTATGTCAGTACTGTTATTTGAAAAGTGCATAAAAGATCATGTTTTTTTTTAACCTATGTTGTTATCAACCTATGACTGTTATTCAAGATTTAAATTTTTTACGTTCTGTTGACTGGTGTACTTCAAAGATTGTGGGACATGTATGTCAATACTGTTATTTGAAAAGTGCATAAAGGATGTCTTGTTGCTGATCAACAGTTCTGCTTATATCCGAGACAAGCAATTGAGCCTGTGTACCTTAGTGTACCTTAATTCCAGAACTATTTTTATCACAATTTAAATAATATGCTAATATCATGCTTATTATTTGAAGACAAAATACTTTACTGCAAGTCAGTACCAATATCGTGTACATTCATCATTTATAATAATAATTATGTTTGGATCACAAATATTGAATGCTAATCAATTACATAGAGGATATTAAACGAGTTACCTTTTATTACCAAAATATTTCACAAGGGATATAAATTTGATAATAAATGGTAACAAGTTTGACATTCTATTTATTACCCCAAGCAATTTTAATGATTCTATTCTTTTAACTTTGTAACTACACAACAGTTTAGAGAAATGCTAAATTACAAATAAAGAATATACAATTCAAATAATTTTTGGAATGTATTTACATACAAATGGTTCTGTGCAGCAGAATGTTATAGAAATATTAGCAATATGCTATTATCAAGAATGCAATTAAGTAGACTTCACTGTATATCAGTTGGTAAGAAGTCATTCCTAATATATATTGACATGTTCCTATTCAAACAAAGTACACTTTGTACAAATAAGATAATAATGAGAATTAGAAATGATCCTTATGCTAAAAATAAAATATTTATTGACACTTTCTGTTTTCTGAAATTACAAATACAGACTAATTTAGAAACAAACTTTAAGTTGGAGCTGTAATACAAGCTTTTCATAGTCAAAACTATTTATATTTGACAGTCACGCTACTGAAGTTCTCCAGTAATGTGTTGTTACTGTGCTGAAAAAACAAAGGAACCAAAATTTTGTTTCCCATCCATAAGTATTAACAGCAAGTATACAAACATTTTTGTGTCAAAACATTTCCAGTCAAGCTTTTCATGATCAAAACTATTTATTGTTAACTGTGGTAAAAATAGAACTGGTCAGATTACGAGAAAGAGATGTAATTTTTGTTTTGTTATCTAAAAGTGTCTTGCTGGATATCTTGCCTGTGAGTTATCAGTTTGACTGTCACGCTACTGATGTTCTCGTTTAATGTGTCACATATTGATTGGCTACGTTGGCTCAAACCAGCAAGAAACCAGTTCCAGTCTGCACTAATAACAGACATCTGTTGTCTTGTTATACAGTTCTATAAGATTAACGTAACTCGTGGCAGCAAGTAACGAAGATCATTACACAATCAAGCATTCTGTGTTGATATGCATTAGATAAGACATACCCTTTTAAAAATAGCATAGAAGACAACCCCTGAAATTGCCTGTGGAAATCAGCAATGCCGTGGAGATTGCTGCAGAGTTTTTCATTCTCTGTGGCACTTTTTTTGCCACGGTCTATTTGTCTTTTTTTGCATGATGTACTTTTTTAAAATTATTATTAAAAATAAAGTATACTTCACACTAAAATTGCTGTGAAAAATGCTGTGGACACTATTTCTCCACAGCATTTATTTTGCCGTGGACCTTTTCTTAATTGCAGGGTTTGGAAGAGGATGCCAAAGCAATGAATCCTTTTTGAAATTCAACAGCAAAAATGGACAAATTTAAAAAATCAAATTTATTTCAACTTGCTAGTTAATACAATTTAAGTTATAAACCTGTTAAAAACAAACTTAATTATTCTTAATATTTCCATTTCCAATAATGTTTGGTTGATATGAGTGGGATACATCACTCAGGAGAGCTAAATGCTTACATTTAGATGTTAATATATGGCAAGATATTGGGAGTGAAAATCTACTTCTAAAGTGCTCTCTCTTTGTTTGTTTTCAATTTTTGAAATTTCACAGGTAAAAACTACTTTTCATTATACTTTATAGTAAAATAAACACAAGAATTTGTATTAAGTAAATTATTAATTAGAGATTAAAGGGTCTATTTAACAATACTGTAGGATACATTTTGAAAGTGGGGTGGAAGTTCATTTTTATGGGTGTATAAAATGTGTTAAGCGTAAACTGCAAGTGCCTCAAAAACCTTTAGACGAAATAAAAACTGGTGAAAAAACTGGGGTGGAGGTGGGGGGTGAGCCCTTCCCTGCTCTTATGGGCCTCTTTAATAAGCTCCATTCAGTACCATTCCTTAAGTAAGGAGTAATTCAATGATGATGATCTCAATACAAAGTGATATCAACATGGAAGAGATGTGTCAGTTTTAATAAAAATTTCTTTGTTCCACTTACAAGTTCTCCTCCGAATTTTTGATAATATTTATGTGCTAAAAATTCAACTTCTATTATACTGTAGCAGGGCCATTTCATGATAATTTTTTGTGATGATGTGACATTTTGACACTATAAAACAATGTTTCCATGTGTACACTTTTCTCAACATTTTGTGTTAATAGAAACCATATGAGGTATGTTTGTAACACCCAAGAACAAACATATTTTGTACTTATATTCTTGGAATAATTCACGTCCGTCACACATATTAATAAAGTACACATTTTTTCATGGAAACATTGTTTTATAGTGTCAAAATGTCACGTCCATCACAAAAAATTACCATGAAATGCTCCAGCACTGTCTTAGACTTTTAATTACATGTATATTAGCTCACACACCAAGCACCTGAATAATGTTTGGTTGATATAAGTGGGTTACATCACTCAGGAGAGCTAAATATTGAGGGAAATGGAAATGTCTTTGTCTCTATGGTGACTTGATTTATCTGTATTTATCTTTTATTCAGCAGATAAAAGGAATGGTTATACAGGGGTCGAACTTCTGTGTTTAAGGGGATGGGGGGGGGGGCACAGTGATTATTGCCTTGGATTCCTAGAAATCAAGAGGGCTCCAAGGTAATTTTGAGGAAACATCAGGGGCACAATGGCAAATGTGAGTTTCCTGTAGGGCATTAAGGCAAAAACATGAAATTCCTCAGTCTTGGTGAAGTTCGAACCCTGGTTATATATCAAGGGTTGACTGCAAAAAACCCAGCTATGTCGAAAATGGAACTTTTAAGAAAAAATTAAGTTTAAAGTTAAAAGTGTCATGTAAAATTAGAACGATTTTATAATTCACAGATTCATTTTTATATAGGCTGCCCTCAGTATGCAAAATGACATGTCCAAAACATTTGATTCTGCACCGATTCTAAGTTCACCAAAATTGCCAAAATGGAGATAGATGTTTTTTTGCAGTTAGTCCTTGATATAAGAGCTATCTACCTGAAGGCTAGTCTCTTGTACATTAGAGTCCTACTGTGTCTCTTGTTGCACACCTAATCCTTGATATAAGAGCTATCTACCTGAAGGCTAGTCTCCTGTACATTAGAGTCCTACTGTGTCTCTTGTTGCACACCTAGTCCTTGATATAAGAGCTATCTACCTGAAGGCTAGTCTCCTGTACATTAGACTCCTACTGTGTCTCTTGTTGCACACCTAATCCCATCTTGTAGTATTATTTATTATCACTACATACATTCACAAAACAAAAGTACTAATAAATCATCATAATGATTACTTACTTGACATAATAGATTCGTCCCTCTGGGCTCAGTTTGGCTTCCCATCCTTCCTCGAGCTCAACGTTAATCCGTTGGAGGACGTTTTCTTTGGAGACCATTCCTGACAATAGCTCTGCTATGTCTCATGAAGGTGCATGTAAAATTCCATAATGTATAGACTCCCATTCATATGAAATAATGAAACTTGTGAGGAAAACAAACTATGTGAAAACATTTCACGTCCGCTTAACACATCTTTCCAGTAAGAAAACACGTTGATCATGACATCCTGACAATGATAAATGGAACCTGAAAGAACAAGTTAGATGCATTAAATTAGGACAAGACATCATAAAGCTATGTATCTATGAACAGAGCCATGCAGAGCTGGAAATAGGCCTGAGCCAAATGGGAAATATAGGACCCATTTCAAACCACTAAGTATTTTTGTAATCATTCATTCAGTGGTGTAGGAAGGTGTCGTAAAATGTGTATGTGTGTGGTGGCAAGGGGGGTGCACACACAGACACATACATACATATATTTACATTGGAAAATGAATAAATATATATGGAATATCTAAAAAGTGTGGGTGGGCATATGCTTCCCATGCCTCCCTCCCACTTCCTATGCCAGTGATATTGCTAAACATGTATTATTTATGTATGGGTATATGCAATTACACATAGTGTATATGATGTACTTAGGATCCCCCTTGACTGTTTACAATATAAATATTCTTTACCAAACACCCAAGGATTCATCTTTACCTATACCTAAACCCTTAAATGACATTTAAAAGGGAATGCGACATTTGGGGGTTTCAGATGCATAACTTCAAAAATGAAATCAGAACAGGTTTATCTCTATTCTATCATCGCTATAAAATGAGATTATGTTTGGATCTTTTCAATAAATGGAGCAAATAAGAGTGAACAGGTGAGACACTACATATTATAAGTGTTTAAATGCCAATACTTGTTGATGGTACATGCAAATAAAATAAATAAATCCAATTGTCAACTACTACATTGTACATATATTCAAAACAAATAACTGAAAAAAAGAAAATAATTGTTTATTTAACGACACTCCAGCATATTGTTTATTCGGCTGCTATTAAATATCTGATTTGTTATTTTGTTATTCATGGTTAGGAAACCAGCTAATCCACATAGGCTACTCTTTTCGATATACAGCAAGGGGTCTTTTACATGCACTTTCCCTCAGACAGGACAGCACATACCATAGCCTTTGTGGATCACTGGTTGAAATGGAAAATAGCCCAAACTGCAAATGTAAGTGTTCAAATGCCAACACTTATTGATGATACATGCAAATAAAATAAATACATAAGACAGTACACTTTCAAAAAAAACATTTGTCAACTACTACATATATTAAAAACAAATAACTATTAATTAGGATATACAATGTAATATCTTGTAAGTTTGTTGTGGTTAGTACCATAAGGAAGTAGGTTATTGCTGTCATTTCCCAGAAACTGTAAACAAGGTATACAGTGACGTAAACAGATTAACGTGTGACATAACAAACTGGCACAAAATGAACTCAGGCAGGTCAGTGATACATCATTCCATATTTTCAATTATGCGATGGTGTATATTGGTATGCAGTACTGCCGGTAAAAATCCATCCATAAAGTAAATTGGTTTCGATCATACCATTATAAAATAAACAGTCGTCTCGATTAACCTTGCTGTGTTCATAGGACAAGTTAGAACATTACACAATACACTGGTTTATCCAACTTCATCTTTACATGAGATGAACAGAAAATCATTCTTCTTCACAGAAACAACACACAATATTCTTATAACAAAAAAAAAACTAAAGTTTGTTTGATTTAGCGACGCATCCAGAGCCCATTGATTTTTATCTTATCATCGGCTATTGGACGTTAATCATATGGTCACTCTGACATATTTATTTAGAGGAAACCCGGTGCTGCCATGTAGGCTATTCTTTTCGATAAGCAGCAAGGGGTCTTTTATATGCACCGTCCTACAGACAGGACAACACATACAATGGCCTTTGATGAACTAGTTGTGGACCACTGGCTGGAATGGAAAAAACCCAAATCTTTTAACAATGGCAGTTCATATACAGTAAAGACCTCTTAATTGCATTATAACCATTTTGCTCAAATATTTTATACAATTCACAAGATTATTCCTTTATCAGCACTCTCAAAAACAATGGGAGGTTTTATTTTGTTGTGTTTTTGGGGGAAAGTGGTGGGGATATGTTTTAAATCTAAATATTAGCATATGGTAGCATATAGTAGCTCACTTTAAGTTTAGTTAATCTATAAATGAGCTGCAATCCACTTTTGTCCAAACAAAATGCACATTATTTATTTTTAATACACTTTAGTATAGCAATTATGCATGAATATGCATTTCACTGTCAGAATGAATGATTACCTATACTATCAAAACTAGAGAAAAACTGTTAATAATTAAACACCTTAGGGATTTGGATTTAATCTTATCATTGGCTATTGGACATCAAACATATGGTCATTTTAACATATTTCTTTAGAGGAAAACCACTGCTGCCACATAGACTACACTTTCCAATAAGCAGCAAGGGACTTTTTATATGCATTTTCCTAGACAGGACAGAACATACCATGACCCTTGATGAACCAGTTGTGGACCACTGGTTGGAATGTAAACTAGCCCAAACTGCAAATGGTTCTACTGAGAACTTGAATACAAGTATGCATTTCACTGTCCGAACATGTGTTCACCAATACTTTGAGAACTTGAGAAATATTGTTAATAATTAAACACCTTGGGGATTTGGATGAGATAAGATGCAGTGCTTTCACACAATAGACCCGCCTATGTCACTTGAACATAGATTAGTTTCGGTGTTATTAATATTTTATAAAAACAAAGTTGTTCATACATGTACAGTGTATTTATAGTAGCATTATCTACAAATCAATACACATCAGCTCTTACTGGAATAGATTTCCTGTTTTTGCTAATTTCTCAGCAATATTTTCAGCTAAATGATATTGCTCCTTTATTGCAAACAAATACAACAATTAGGGTAAATATTTTTTTTTATGATTATAGATTTCTGAGGCAAAATTACCAAACCGGGACCTGGATGTAGCTCAAGTGGTAGTATGTCTGACTGAGGCAGTCAGTCATCGTATCGATCCTTCTCAGTAGACCCATTTGCTGTTTGGGCTATTTTCCATTCATCAAAGGCTTTGGTATGTGCAGTCCTGTTTGTGGTAATGTATACATAAAAGACCCCCTTCTGCTTATTGGAAAGAGTAGCCTATGTGGCAACAGAGGATTTCTTCTAAAGAAATATGTCAGAATAATCATATGTTTGACGTCCAATAGCCGATAACATAAAAATCAACATGCTCTAGTGGTGTCAATAAACAAAACAAACCTCACTTTTTAAATTACCAAACAGATGAAATAAAAATAAAAATAAAATTTCTTTTGACTGGTTTTGACTTGCAAAAAAAAAGAAACTGATTCCATTTTTAGACAACTGACGGATGGATGTTTGTTTGGATAGTTTAGAGCAGATATATTTTAATAAATAGGTTTTTGGATACATAGTATGATACCGTATATTCCCTATTTAATACACCCTTCCTAATTAATACTGCCCCACCAATATTGTAAAATAAAAATGATTTACCCCAGCATAAATCCATGATCGTGCTGTTGTATCCAAAGTATGTAATGAATACAAACACTAGTAATTTGTGTTGCACAAAATATTTAACAATAAAAACACGATTTCAAACTATCATTAACTTAATAAATTTCAAATTCACAAAATGTAATGCCCCGGGGGTGTTAAATAGTGAAGATACAGTATTTAAATTTTCTAGACTACATTTTCATTTTTTATTGTATATTGCAAATAACACTGGTTCTAATATGATCTATGGGGAAAATTAAATGAAAATGTTTCTCAGTGAAAACCAAAAAGTGTGGTCAAATTACACTCAATGAAAAAAGAAAGTATACATGTAATCAGTGGTCATTTATCTCATAAATGAGATAAAATTCATGGCAGAAATTCTGGAATTAGCGAATGCACGTGTGGATATAGCAGACAGTGTGCCTGTGGAGCATTGTTCATGCAAAGTACACAATTTTGGGCTGAAAAACAAAAAATGCACTCCATTTAAGGACACAAACTAATGTCTATGCAAATGCACAGGAGCCCATGATGTTCTACTCATACCTCTGAAAGTAAAGCAAATGGGTCAACTGAGAAGGATCGATCCTACAACCGACAGCTTCACAAGCAGACACCCTACCATTTGAACTACATTCCACTCCCACTCATACTTCTGAATAAGGATACCCATTTGCAGTTTGGGCTATTTTCCGTTCCAACCGGTGATTCTGAACTGGTTCATCAAAGGCAGTGGTATGTGCTGTCCTGTCTTTGGGACAGTGCATATAAAAAAAAACATTGCTGCTTATCAGAAAAGGGTAGCCTATGTGGCAGCAGTGGGTTTCCTCTAAAATACATATATGTCAGAATGACCATACGACTGATGTCCAACAGTCAATGATAAGATAAAAATCAATGTGCTCTAGAGGCATCGTTAAATAAAACCAACTTTACTGAATAAGGTTTATATACTCAACCAAAAAAGAAAGTATCCATGTTGAATAATTGAATATTTTTTAATGTGCCATTTCACTATAATCGAAAACCACTGTCTGTGCACAACTTGTGATATTGCTGTACACATACCTCATCCTAAATGGTGTGGTCATCCAATTCCAGAATTTCTGCCATGAATGTCGTCTGGTTTATGAAACAAATTACTATTGATTACATGTAAACTTTCTTTTTTGGTTAAGTATATGATTTTTGATACAAAATTATAACCACAGATGCAAATTGATTAACACTGTGCTTCTTTTTCATTGTAAATAACAACTATTTTAATTTTCATCCAAAATATTTAGATAAAATAAGGTTTATTTGTTATAGAAAATTCCAACCAAAGATGCAAATCGGATAAAGCCAGGTGCTTTTTCATTGTAAATAACAACTATTTTAATTTACATCCAAAATATTTAGATAAAATAAGGTTTATTTGTGATAGAAAATTCCAACCGAAGATGCAAATTGGGAAAAAGCAGAGTCCCATGGTTGGATGTAAACAAACAGCAACATTTACTGTGTCACCTTCTCTATTTACTTTTCTATCAACCTGCCCATCGCCTGTCCAAGTCAAGTAGGATGGGTATTTCCACTTGGTAAGGCAAGACACGTTCGATTGTCCTATTCATTAGAACGCAGACTAGTAATGCCCACAATTGTGTGATGAACAATAGAGGAATTTCAACAAAAAGCATGACGTGGCTTGTATGAAGTGATGGACGATGGTGGAGTTTGTCTCAAGCAATTCATTATGAAATTAAACATCCATGTATACATTCATGCTGCTAATGCTTTTTATGTGCAGTAAACTTAAAGTTTGTTTTATTTAACAACGTCTCTATACCACAATGATTTTTTATCTTATCATCGGCTATTGGATGTCAAACATATGGTCATTCTAACATATTTTTTTAGATCTATTAAACCTGCTGCTGCCACACAGGCTATTCTTTCCAATAAGCAGCAAAGGATTTTTTATATGCTCTTTCCCACAGGCAGGACAGCACATACCATGGCCTTTGATGAACCAGTTATGGGCCACTGGTTGGAATGGAAAACAACCCAAATAGCAAATGGGTCTACTGAGAAGGATCGATCTGATGACTAACTGCTTCACAATCAGACACGCTACGTTTAATGTGCAGTAAAGAAATGGTGTTTAAATACATATGTGCAAACACAAGTTATGACTGGCATTACTGAGTGAGCAAATATCTCCACAGCAATATTCACATTAGAGAGTGTAGTCATCTCAAATTACTGGTAAGTGTAATAACAGGCTATTGAGTTCAGATGTGTAAACTGAAATTTTATTATTTTTTGGTTTGTTTTGTTAACGAGCGCACATTGATTTATTAATTATTGGCTATTGGATGTCAAACATTTGATTATTTTGACACATAGTCAAGTGTGAGCCAGCCTCCAACCGGTTTTGAACCACTGTCATCAGCTTGAAAGTCCAACATTCTACCACTGGACCACTGAGGCTTACAAATTGAAATTTTAAGTCTTGAATAAATATTAGGGTTATTTTGGGAATTTGACCAAAAAAATTGTGAATTATATTTTGAATTACAATAATGGTGAAATTATTAAAATTTTAAAACTGATGGCTTGGGTGGGGTGACGGGGTCGCAGTGACCCATTCCCCATCCACTAGCTAAACAAGTATGTAATGTCTCCATTTATAAGTAGGCTTCCTGAAATGTCTTCCCCTTCACTGGAAACAATTATTATGATGGCATACTGCACCAGCAGTACACATAATTAATGACTAATGAGATGCCGTGTATTGGTACGCAGCACTGCCGGTAAAAATCCATCCATAAAACAAATTGGTTTTGATCATGCCATTATAAAATAAACAGTCATCTCAATTAACCTTGCAGTGTTCATAGGACAAGTTTGAACATTACACAATACACTGGTTTATCCAACTTCATCTTTAAATGACATCATTCTTCTTGAAAGAAACCAAACACAATATTCTTTTAACAATGGCAGTTCATATGTACAGCTGAATCCTCTTAATTGCATTCCTGATAATAGCATATTCCTGTTATTTGCATAATATTTTGCTGCAGAAAACCATTTGTATATATATATATATATATATGTATATATATATATATACACACACACACACACAAATTCTTTTAATTAAATTTGCTTTCTTTTGCAACACATATTTTCAATTTTTATAAGATTATAGATTTAGTCTGGTTAATTGAATTTACAAAATGTAGAAAACTTAACTTTTTTCTCCCAAAGTTCCAAAAATCATGGCAGATCTTAACATTTTATTCAAATAATCACAAAATGACCATAAAGTTAATGTAACCATATACTATTTTTGCATCTATTATAGTATTCAGGTTACATGATATAATGTCATAAATAACTTGTCATCTTTTACACAGCTCAGACTAATCTGGGTAACAAATAGTTTTCTTCCTATATAATATGGTTGTAGTTTAAGTTTTCATTAAATATAAATGAACAATTATTAAAATGAACAAAATTAGATGTAACATTCAAGAAACGTTATACATGTATCATACACTGGTTAAATGTCACCATCAGCATTAAACAAATGGCTCAATTTAAAAAAGTAATTTGGAATGAGGAATATATTTCTATACTTAAGAAATGAATGTTGGCATTAATTTGGATGGATGGATAAATGGATGGATGGATGGACAAATGGATGGGGATGGACAGACTAATAGATGGACAGGCAGACAAATGGATAAACAGATGGATGGATAGACAGATGGATGGGTTTGTACAGATGGACTGACAGATAGATGGAGGATAAAGTATTATAAAAAAATCACTGTAGAAATCATAATACAATATATAGTAATAGAAAGGAGCTTGTAACAATACCATGTTATAAAGTACAAATGTACATGAATCGCTTGACCTTTTACTGTTTCCAAGGAGTGCCATTTATAATGTGGAAAAAAAAACCCAGGATAGATGGATGATTACCTGCAATGTCATCTAATATTTTATTACCCTCAAATCCAACTAGTCTGTTTGGTATTTGAAGATATTTAGTTATTTTCTGCTTGGGCTTGCTTAAAATTTAGAATCCTTTCAAAGCTTGGCTGTGTGAAACTAATGGGAGTAGTTTTAACAGATGAGACTGGGTAGAATAACACTGAGGTGACGGTAGACATTTTCACACTCTAAACCGGCTGCAATCTGATGTACTGTACTGTGCTCACTGAACCATAAAATGATGACACTAGAATGTGTTTACCACTCTCTGGCAGCTTACCATTACTCACAGAAAGCCAGATCATATAAGTGAGGGATGTATTTAATAACAAAACTAGTAATCAAATTGTCCGTTTTCAATCACAATCAATTGGAATGCATTCCATTTTATGATGTCAATACATCCTGGGCCATAACTAGTGTGTCTTTATCTCTGGAAGATAACAGGGCCAATACATCATTACTTTATATATGTTTTTTTAAATTTGTTTAGTAGAGGATGAGGGTTGGTTGAGCGACATTGGCGACAATCACTTCCTGGAAATTGGGTGGGGGGTGGAGCTGGTGGGCTTCCTGGAAGTGGGGGGCATGGATCCAGGAGAGAGGCATGCTCCACCCTTTGAAAATTCAAGATTTTTGAATGCCTTTTCAGGCTAAAACATTTAAACTATAATAGACTCCCTGTGTACTTCGGTATATTTACACAAAGACCACATGGCTAAGTGTTACACTGATATCATAATGAGAAATACTGGGAAAGATTATTATTTAGGCAGTTTATTTCAGTTTTTCGATGCAAAAAGTGGGAAGGGAAATAATTATATCTATAGGCATCCCCTTGTTCAAAAGGTGGGGGGATATGTCCCCCCCATAACCCTCAGGATTTACGCCCATGTTGATGCTGTCAACATGCACACTACCATTGCTTCATTAAATAAAAGTTGACTCTGCTTACAGTGCATGTTCGAGTATTGGATGTAGTGTTTAATGTATGGAGTGTCACATCATATTATAGATTGTGGGTTTTGTCGAATATTCAGCAAGTCCCCTCTGATGTGATCATGGATTAATCTTCCATGCTAGTTGAAGCTGGTAATTAAAAAATCCCTTTTTTGTTCCAGAGCTCTTTCATTTCTTATATTTTCCAAATTTGCTTCAAAAACTTTCCCAATATTGATTATTTATTGATTATTTTCACTACTAAAAAGACCATTTCTTGACATAGATGTTACACAGTTCAGTGTTCAAAGTAATCACTTGTCTGTTTTTCTTGATAAGTGAAAATCTGTTAGGACAAACAGAATATTAAGTGAGAATAACGGAGGACAGGATTTTCAAATTATTTCCATTTCTGCTGGTCATCTAATTTGTAACGTTTTTGGGACCATGTCCCCAAATCCCTCTTGACAAGTTTCAAGTGATCTAAATAATAACATAATTCTTAGGTGGTAATATACTCCAAAATAAGCCCTCCAAATACTGTAGCTGAAAATGTCTATTTAAAATTTTTTAATTTAACAATTTAAATTGCCAATGAGGAAGCATGCTTTGTGTTTTGCTTACATTAGTGAAAAATAAAATTTGAAAAGCATTGCTCCATCAAGTATTTGGGTCACATTATTGCAAGATTTTGCTGATACTGACTGTGTAACACCAAGACAGATCATTCTTAAAATTAATTTAGTAAATAATAAACAAAGTAAAGTAAAGTGTTTTATTTAACGACGCCTCTAGAGCACATTTTTTTGTTGTTTTATCATCAGCTATTGGACGTCAGTCATTTGGTCATTCTGACATATTTATTAAGAGGAAACCTGCTGCCACCACATAGGGTGCTCTTTCCGATAAGTAGCAAGGGGTCTTTTATATGCACCGTCACATAGACAGGATATCACATACCACGACCTTTGATGAACCAGTAGTGGACCACTGGTTGGAACGGAAAATAGCTCAAACTGCAAATCGTCCACTGAGGAGTATCAATCTGATGACTAACAACTTCGCAAGTCTGACAAAACAATCATATATTTCATAACTGATCACTCAGTATTTCTTCAATATATGAAATTAATTTTTATTCTAAAAACTGTTAATCAACCATTCATTTTTTTAATAAATCTTGCCATTTGCCTTATGTTGTAAAATGCCACTCATTTCATCACTTTAATGGTGGCACTACTACCCAAATATCTGTCAGTGAAGTCAGATAGTAGAGGAGGCCCCTTTTTGTGACTTTTAAAAAATTATTATAATTTAAAAAAAAAAATTAACATGAAAGAATCCGATGATTCTTTAGATGGATATTCTGGATCTGCCACTGCAATCTATGATCAGGGTGACAAATCTATACACATAATTTTCATAATCTTAAGTCATTACAGAAAATCAATTGTATGCTAATCACTTTTTTTTTAATTATCTCTGTAATTGTTAAATCAAATTAGATAAAATAAGAACATGCCTTTATTTCAAATTGACTGGTTTAATTTCTTTATTACATTGTAATATGTAATTTACAGGCATATAACCAAATAACCGTAAACCTATTTTGATAAAGGATTAAATTATTTTAAAAGAATTATCCAACAGCATTCTAATTAAAATTAATTTTTTAAGATATGGCTAGGGTGAATATTTTACCCAGGCAGTGGAAATTTATACAAATTTCAAATAATTAAATAAATAAATAAATAATAAAATTAAAATATTTATTCCACAACATTTTTGTATTACAAATCAAACCTTTACTATTTTTGAGTCCTTTTATTTATTATAATTATTAACTTTTGAATTTTATCATAGATATATTTATATTTATATTGTATATACTAAAAGATATATCTGCTCTTTACACAGATTTATTTTTAAAATATTTTATTTATGTTTAACCGTATGACCCCCAATAGTTGATGTTTATTTTTTGTGCTGGGGGGGTCGTTAAGCAAACAAACTAAACTAAATGTTTGTTGAGTCCCCTTAAGTTAATTATAGATTCCTGACGTTAAAAAGGTATTTTAAAAAATAATATTAGAAAAGTGAAAATAAAACAAGAGCTGACTGGCCACCCTGGTCAGTGAAACTGGCCGTCTGCCAAATGTCACCTGAGATAGCCAGGTAAATCAACACACGCGACACCCAAGCCAATATGCAGGCGATTCGCTCATCTGTTTACCAACTTTCTTTTTTTTTACCAACTCAAAGAAAACTGGACGACATGTCAGATATACGAGTACAATCGTTAAATGAAAGAAAGAAATAGCACTTCACCTGTTAGAATATTTCACTCTTATGAATACAATCCATGCGAAAACATAATTCCCTCGATATCCATGGTAAACGTTCCCCGCCTCAACACAGTATTGACAGTTGCTTGGCTCAACGTGCAGGTGCTTGAAGAAGTCGGATAAACTCGACTGTTATCGGCAGTTAACCGAATTCTACCGAATGAACAGCGGTTGAAATAAACTATTCTCTAAACAACCAGTTTTATATTCTAAAGTGTGATTTCTTGCTTTCTGTAGTAAATTGATTTTCAATACTATTTTTGCACAGTTCCCATCGGTCTTGGAAAACCTGGAAATCTGTCGAAAATAATCAATTATCCATTAATGCATTAACAGTGCAGATGATTAACTCCGCGTGCCAATGGTTTAAGCAGGAATGACGAGCAAGATCCCAAGCTGTAGTTTAAGCAAGATTGAAGATATAAGAAGTAGCATATCAAATGAGATTTCAGACCGAGAACCTGCAGGGATATTTTTAAATCGCATAAATACGTGTTGCTCAGGTAACAGCCACATAATATATGAAATAGCGTTAGTGAGTGTCAGTATTGTTATATATCAATATTCTGAAAATCAAATAATAAATCAGTATGAAGATTATAATAAAATTATTATCCAGAAAAAAATCTTTTTTAATGGCATTAACTCTTCAGTAGTGGACACATGAGGGTTTAGGGGGTTTAACCCCTTTGTTTATGAAACGATTTTTTTTTCACTTGAGCATAAACGGATACTTACATATTTAGGTTCCTCGTGGTTCCCCACATAATTTAAATAATTAATATTGATTGTATCTTCCTTGGAAAATGCCTTTAAAATGGGAAACCAAAATATTTCGCCATTTGATCATCCTCCTCCCCCTTTCCTTAAAACTTGTGTCCTAAATTACAAAACATTGAAATTAAAGTATATTTGGCTATTATAGGGTTTTTATAATTAAACTGACACATTACTTATAATTTATTGTTCAGAAGTTCGTCATCATTATGTTGGTAGAATGTCTCATTTTACACGAAACAACTAAGATCTATGTGCTTTGTCAGTGACTTTAAAATAATTACAGAAAATAACCATTTTAAAAAATATGACCAATAATTCAAATATAGAAAATAAATAGCATATACATGCAAGTGTATATAATATTTGTTGATTCAGAACTGAAATTATTGCAAGTTTTAGGCAAGGCAGAAGCAAATGAACACTGGTGGAGGGGGCTAACAGATTTAGGCATGAAGCGCTGCGTTTTAAGTGGATACGAGGTTATGCTCCCCCTAACTACGACAGTACCCCCCCTCTCTCTCTCCCCTGCCCCCCCCCCCCAGGTATTAATCCAGCCCTGACTATAACAGATGGTGAGACTTGCTTAATTTCATAGTTTGTTCCAGAATTAATTGCTTTTCAATATACATTTAAGCAAAATTAATATTTTGTATCTATATTATAAAAGACAATTTTTTTTATGCTATTTGTACTAATAAGTTATCTGAATCCTAATACAGCTTTCTGTTTTGTATTCCACGGATTTTTGTGAATTACGTAACAGGTATAATTTTAATATTGACTAAAATTACCGCAAATTATTGAGGTTCCTTTTATTTGGAGAATGGTAGTTTAGAATGTATCATTTAGTTTGACAGTACTTGTCACGACATAATGTCACGTGATCAAAACATGGACCTCTCCTCATGAATGGAATCGTAGTGAATTTGTGAGTATTTTACACATAATTTGTAACATAGTGTAATAGAAACACTCTTGTATGATTGCGCATTATTTAATATACTGTCTTTTATTGTTTGCAGATGCCTAAAAAGATCTGATTAGACAAATAACCAGTTTCCATTGACGATCTTTGAAGCTTGTGGTTCATTAAGTTTAACTTGCCAGCATCACCCGTTTGTAGATCTGATTTGACGTGCATCAAGTGATAATAGAACTATTTCCATCATGTCTGGTGGTGAAAACAGCAGTGATCTGGACAACATTCCATTGTCAAGTGATGGTGAACATGGTAAACGTTCAGATTTGATTTCAAACAAATTATCTGTTTATATTATAATAATTTATGTATGTATTAATCATACAAAAATACCATGGTTGGATCGAAAACCGTTGTATTAATAGGGGAATTGTAAATGGATACACAGTATAATCATTAAAACACTAGTCACTGAAGCTAATAGGGTAACATTGGTCTGTTGGACAATCCCAAACAGCATATAATTATATGTGTTAACCAATATATATATATCTATTATCTACCTCAGTTTCTCATTGACAGTTCAGCCACGATCTACAGTTCTACCCATTATTTTAACACATGTGGACGCAGCTTGAACTAAGAATCGAGGTTGAAGTGTCGACGAGAAATCGGTCCTAAGTGTCAAACTGGTTTGCAGACCTGTAGCTAATCATTCCAGTTCCAGGCTTTACCCAGTACTGAATATAAAAAAATATTAAATTTAACAATTAATCACTTGTGAATTTGTAGTTAATCATTTAATCGGCCATTGCTAAAACAGTTTAGTCATTAATATTTCATAAAAATATTTTCTAATGAGAAAATGGAAAACATTTCATTTAGTTGAGAATATAATCTTTTTTTTCTTAAAATATAGAAATATATATCAGAAAATATTAAATATGTGAGATTAACTGTAATGTTATTAATTCTCATGTGTTTCTTTTCTTGTAGGGGAACTTCAACACAACAATATGCGTGATTCTTTAAAGGAACAAAACAGTAAAAATGAAGGTCTCAGCTTAAATACTCAGATGTCAAGTAAGAAATTGCAAGATTTTTTCGTTTAATATTTAAGTACATATATTAAATGTTATCCACTTAATAGTAAAGTGATTTATATTTATTATGTTATTGTATGATTGCTAATTTTTATGAACAAATAGTGATTGATTCACCAATGCTTTTTAATAATAATTTTTTGTGTGTACATGTTAATAATAATGTGTAACAGGGCTAAACTTTCATGCGAATCACTGAATCCGATTCACGTCAGAATTTGCGCGGGCGTTAAACATCAGAATCAAAATAGATTTGCGTAAAATATTTCAGATAAAATGAAATCACAATCGAATTAAAAGATTACCAAAGTACTGTGTCAACTGGCATTATTATTTATTTTTTTATTACCTAAACTGTTCTCAAGCGTTCAGTCTACGCTGTTTCAAAAGTGTAGCACGATCCAGATCGCATATATTTTAATCGGAATATGAATTGTCTAACCCAT
>JAULBS010087807.1:0-16286 GCA_032355785.1 Symmetromphalus regularis | reverse complement strand
CCCGCCCCCCCAAGGCCGGGTCATTAAACAAACAAACAAAGTTTAAAGACATCCCATCTCATTATTTTTATTTAGCAGCTTTTAGATGTCATAAATATGTGTTTTGTGACTCATCATCTTTAGAAGAAACCTGCTACCATCATATAGACTACGTTTTCCAATTAGCAGCAAGGCATCTTTTATAAGTTCTTTCCTACAGACAGCACAGCACCATGGCCTTTGATAAACCTGTTGTGGACCACTGGTTGGTGCAAGTAGATACACCTACCTAATGAACCTTATAGAGCACTCACTCTGGGTTGGAGACAGTATCAAGATTAAAATTCCATGCCTGGAGTGAGATTTGATCTCAGTACCAACCAGCCATGACCACTACGTCACCAAGGCCAATCATACCCCTTTTGATGTATTTAATCAAGATCGCACTATAGATCCAGCACTTACATTTTGCACCCCTCCTTTTTTTCAAACTGATATGCCCATACATACCTATCCATTCCTTACAAAATTGGAACAAAAAATATAATTATCTTTGAAAATGTCTTCTATAAAGTAATTTATCTTTGAAAGGGTTCATTAATTTTATTTCTTGCCTACTGGACTGGATCATCAAGCTTTTTACCAGAGGTGGAAAATTCTATCTTACCCTGGAATCTAGATGATATATAAATAAGCATGACATCTTAAATACTTTTGTAATAATGTCATATAAGATTTATAATATAACAAACAATCTTGGCTATTTTTAATTAAATAAATATCTTTTAATAATTTTAATTTTATAATACATTTTTGAAGATTCGTAATAAAACAAAATTTATTTGGTTACTAAATTTTAAAATTTAAAGTCAAATTGTCTACAGAATGGGGACTATGTTGTTGGTGCACATGATTAAAAGTAACTTTGTGTCATGCTTATGAATGTTCAAAAATTCATAAACTTAAATTTTTTGTTGTAGTCATAAATACATGTAAGCAATAAAAAGAATCTGTCATCATATTGTATGGTATAGGTAGGCCAATTCCAACATGTAGGAGAAAATGTTTTTGTAAGGACTTCTATTCTCTACAAAGGTTTGGAATTGCTGTATCTATAGCTCACAATTTTAAAAGCTGGTTATTTAAAAGTACGTTGTAATTTTAATGGTTATGTAGGTTTATTGGAAATGTATAATCTAGTACACATCACTCAGTGACTCTACACTTGCACTGAATCATATTGTACATGAATTTGTAACTAAAACAGTGTCACCTGACAACTGATCCATGTGTCTGTTTTGATGACATTACATTTCAGCAGTGTTCTATATATACATGTATATTATGTACACAGGGGTCGAATTTCACCAAGGCATTGAGCCATTTGCCATTCCACCCTGTCCCTTTGCCACAATCCCCTCTCAATTTCACTTAGAACTAATGATGGCAAATATTGCCATGCCCTTTTTTCCCGCTTGCCCCATAAGAAACTTACATTTGCCATTGTGCCCCTCTGTCCTCAAAATTGCTTTGGCACCCTTCTGATTCCTATGAATCCAGTGCAATAATTGCTGTTCCCCCCAAACACCGAAGTTTGATCCCTATATACATATATGTATATTACTATATATCATGATACAGCGTAAAACGAAATACATGAAGAAATACTCATTGAAAACAAGATACATATTCCATAGTAATTATAAGGATTGAAATAACAAATTAAATTACATTTAAATATGATAGATTAATGTCATTTATTTACAAGGAAAATCTCAAAAGATTAAAACACATGTATCTATTGTAAATGTATATATATGAACTTTGTTAACCATAAATGAAAACTAGAATGACCTTGACATTGAGCTTAAGTGGACTAAGAAAAGTATGTTTGTTTCACATGAAAGTAACAGCTTGCAAAGAGAAATACAGGTTTAAACTTGTGTTGTTATATATATGTGTAGCAGTCGACTGCAAAAATTCCCTGTTCTGGTTTATCTGCTTTTGTTGTTGTTTCATGGTCTGATAATCTGAACAAATGTCTTCAGAATACTTATACATGTACATGTGTACCTGGGTGTGGATAAATGCAGGTGACAGGAGGCTTGCCGCAGGACAATGTCTCAAAGTGTTGGTTTCTCAGGAACTTGCATACAATATGACCTACGGATGTAGCTCAAACGGTAGTGTCCGCCTATGAACCAGTCAGTCATCGGATCGATCATTCTCAGTAGACCCATTTGCAGTATGGGCTATTTTCCATTCCAACCAGTGGTCCACAACTGGTTTAACAAAGGCCATGGTAAATACTGTCCTGTCTGTGGGATGATGCATATAAAACACAACTTGCTGCTTATCAGAATGAGTATCCTATGTGGCAGCAGCAGGTTTTCTCTAAATACATTTGTCAGAATGACCATATGATTGATGTCAAATAGCCGATGATAAGATAAAAATCAATGTGCTCTAGAGCCAACATTAAATAAAACAAACTTTACTTCACAATATGACCTAAGTTTAAAATAGTTGTTTCAAAAGAGTTTTATTTTCGCTATGCAGACTTGCTTAAAGTTATTTGTTACTATCCTTATCCATAGTGTATGTACAGCCAACCAGTAATGATAGTAAACAAATTTGTTTTGATAAAAAAATTAAGTCTATATGAACTGTTGCAAATACAAATATTAATGCAAAAAGGTAATAATACAAACATAATGCTTCAATATATTTTTAATGCTTTGCTCAAAGGAAAGGTACTATGAACTACTAGCACTGTTTGGCAAGTTGGCACATATAATACAATAAAACTGGTCTGCATGCTGTTACACAAAATTTATTCATCATTTATAATAGTTAGCAATAACACAGCAGTTAACCACCACCTTATGGGTATTGTGTATATATATATATAATATAAATATACTCTTGAAAAAAAGTAGGGGACTCTAATAAAACTTTACAATTGCGAAAATGGTGGGGAATGGTTATATGATAGTGAATTAATTGGGCAAACATTACAACTGGTAGTTCAGTATTACAGTAGGTGTAATGACCGCCAAAGATGCTGAAGGACAACAGGAGGCAGAAGTGAAATTTGACGGTTTTTTTTTTTATCAGTTGTGGGTGATACTGCCACGATGTGTCAAACATTCATTCAGTCGATGAGGCATACTGTGTATGAGTCTCTTAATGGCCATTTGAAGGAGTCTGAACAAGTTCCGCTAACATGTCCCAGACAGTAAACTGACCTGAACATTCTTTACTAGGTTGTCTGTCATAAAAAAGTATATTCGCTCTAATAGTTGATTTTAACATTCCTCTACTTTTTTTAAGAGTATATATTTTTATACATGATGCCAACACAAACTATTCTATTTCAATCAGCAATCAGGGCTTAAGATATTTCCACAGATAGGATAGAACATACCACATTCTTTAATTTACTAGTGAAAAACCACTAGTTGGAATATAATACAAGTTGAAGGATGGATCTCATGACCACTTGCAGCATACAAATATGCCCTAGCTTACCGCTACCACCAGATGCAGGTCCACTAGGTACACTCCATTTGTTTTATTAGGAAAGGAAAAGATTGTTTGTTTAATGTCACCCCGGCATATTGTTCATTCAGTGACTTATCATTAGAGGAAACCTGCTACTGTCACATAGGCTATTCTTTCCAATTAGCAGCAAGGGACCTTTTATCAGTTGTGCTTTCCCACTGACAGGATATCACATACCACGGCCATTGTTACACTAGTCATGGACCACTGGTTGGGGCAAGTGGAATATACATGGCTATTGAGCCTTACGGAGCACTTACTCTGGATTGGAGCAAGTATCAACTGAGATTTGATCCCAGTACCAGGGTTCCACCCAGCAATCTGGAAAATGGGAGTCATAATGACTCGCAGGTTTTATTTTGTGAGTCAAGCATTCAAAAATGGGAGTCAAGCATATTAATTCAATCACATAATTAACTGAATAATTGTCTTGTTTATATTACATGCATATATTATATCCATTATCTACTATTCTATGCTTTTTCTTCTCATAAATAATAGTTTTTTTTAAATTTAAAATAAAAATTAGTCAACTGATGGAAATATTTTGCGTCAACCATTGATTTGCACATATTTTATTTAGGAGTATTTTAGCGAAATATTGCATCAAATACACAGGATTCCTGCGTCATGTGAAACCCTGCCCAGTACCTACCAGCCGTCAGTCTGACAGCATAACCACTGTGCCACTGGGGCCAGGTTTTGTTTTAGTAGGAAAACGAAAAGTACATTTCAGTACTTTAAAAGTATGTTTTAGAGATGCTTTGTTAAATTTAAATACTAAATAAGCTAAGTGTTTTCATTTGAATAAACTCTGGCAAACGAAATGTAGCATTGGACTAATCTAATACTTGAAAAATGGCTCAAACTAAATATTTTCTAGCTAGCATAGGCCCTGATAACAAACATATTTTGTGAAATCCTAGATCCAAACCTGGCCACAAAGCTAAATCTCACTTAAGGACAGATCAATATACATGACTTTAGCAATTTTGCAAAACAATATCATAGAATCACAACTCAGTGTTCCCAGAAATAACAGTCTCGGTTTATCTGGTATGTACATTGTAGTTTTCATTGGATGATGGATAAATCAAGTTATTTTTATTCTTTGATTCTACCTGCAACACCTTCAATTAAGAAAATATCCACGGCAAAATAAATGCTATGGAGAAATAGTGTCTATGACATTTTCTACGACAATTTTACAGTAAAGTATACTTTATTTTTAATAATAAGAAAAAAATAAACCATGTAAAATAAAATTTAATCTCTAAGGCATTGCCGATTTCAGGGGTTGTACCTGTATAATTTCCATTTACATAATGAGATCAGTATTTAATACGAGGGATGTTCATTAAGGTTTCCCCTGACCCACTTCGGGTTATTGTAGGAGGCTGAAATACACGTGTAATAATACATATGTCTATAGGTCACGTGGCAATTTGCAGCCATGAACTCATAACTGTTTCTCTTTTATGGGTGCTAAGGTGGAGTAAGGTGTGATAATGGAGCCAGTTCAATGCAGATCAGACATCAGGTTCCTATACTTGAAAGGTCGCACACCACAGAAAATGTTTGATGGGATGAAAGAAGATTTATGGGCAGGATGCCCCATCATATGACGTAGTCAAGCACTGGCATTGTCAGTTCAAGTGTGGTTGGACATCTGTGGAAACGGCTCCCATTTCCGGGCAACCAAAGTCCGCCATTGATGAAGACATCATCAGGCAAGTGGAGCCGCTATTTTGGAGGATTGCCGCATAACCATTCGCCAACTAACCCAAGTTGTCAAGATCCTCCAAAACAGTGGCCTCCACTTGCCGGATGGTGTCTTCAGACTTTGGTCACCCGGGAAAGGGAGCCAATTCCATTGATGTCCAACCACACTTGAATTGACCATGCCAGTGCTTGACTACAATTGGGCATCCTGACCATAAGTCTCTTCCATCTCATCAAATGTCTTCTATGGTTTGCGTCCTCTCAAGTACAGGAACCTGAAGATTACTTTGCATTCAACTGGTTCCATTATCAAACCTTACCCCACCCTAGCACCTGTAAAAGAGAAACAGTTATGAGTTCATAGCTGCAAATTGCCATGTGACCTATAGACATATGTATTATTACACGTGTATTTCAGTCTTCTACAATAACCAGAAGTGGGTCTGGGTAAATCTTTAATGAACACTCCTTGTAATTGACTATTTATAAACAAACATAATCAAAAAAATTATAAATATATTAAAATCTGTATAACAGTAAGTGAGAACTGCACCAGAGAATCTCAGTATGAAGTTTTTGAATCATCTAATCAAACTTAATATTTATGGAAAGGATGATGGACAATGGACAAACTGGTATTAAAAGAGCTTTGCTGATGACTGTAATTGCAGAACTAAAAAATATCTAAAATTACTCACTGCATTTTCTTCCAGTGACAAGGTTAAAAAATGTTAAAACATTTTTTGACACCTATTAAATGACACAACAGCAGTGGGTACATATTTGGAACTATTAAGATAGTCTGGAGCAGCTGGTAGGACAAAAATAAAGAAAGGTTAGAATTGTTCATTTAATGATACCCCAGCACACTGTTTGTTCAGTCACTATTAGGTGTCACACATATGGTCTTTAGATGAAACATGCTACCACCACATAGGCTATTCTTTCCAATTAGCAGCAAGGGATTCTTTATATGTGCTTTCATACAGGCAGGACAGCAAATGTATACTACAATCTTTAATAAACCAGTTGTGGACCACTGGTTGGTGCAAGTGGTATACACATACATGCACCCATTGAACATTAATGAGCACTCACTGTGGATTGTGGAGAATATCGAGATGAAAAATCTCATGATTTAACTTTGATCCCAGTACCTACAAGTCCAACAGCTTAATCAGTGTACCACTAGGGCCGTTAAACAAAAATTAAATGATTTTGAAAATAAAACAAAATGTATATTGGATTTCATAAAACATTTTAAAATAAATAAGTAAATACATATATATTTTTTGTTTTATTTATCTATATTCATTATTATTAAAGGCAATTTACTATTATTTATGACCATTATCTTACTAAAACCATGGCATGTCGATGTGCCATTATTGGTGTAATTGGGTATAAGTCTAAACAGTTATATAATATATACTGGTTTGTGGTTGAATATTCCTTGTATTTTAAATCCCAGTGTGAATATGTTATTTAAAGGTGTCAAACCATGCTATTGGACACTACAGGTGTTTTCTAACAAATTGCAACTAACAAGAATAGAACATCATTAACATAATTTAGGTGACAAAATGGCTTTAGATGATTTGGTCAGGGTTTAACACATTGTTAAGGCAATCATAGTAATTTCCACTGATCGGCTTTGAATAGACACATTTTACACCTAAGCCCTTTGGTCACGAGATCCTCAGATCTTATATTTAACCATGCTTAACAGATAATAGCCCGATAACAGTTTTACAAAGACAATTCTGCTTCAATGAGCTGAAAACAATATAGCTAAAACAATATCAGTATTTTACACATGTATATTATAATTAATCTTATGAAAACAGTACAGACAGAAGATTTAATTATTTAAAAATGAATTCTTACAGATAATTTTATAAACTTATTAAATTATTAAAAGCAGCTTTAATACTGAAATAGAATTTATTTATAAATACAACATAATTCATTAGATGTATTTTTTAACTTATAAATTGAATTTCAATAATACAAGACAGAAATATAATACATGTACAGTCAAGATATCTGAATGATCATCGTGATTTTAAAAATTGCATGACAGCTGACATAGTTATTTTAGTCACAAAAAACTAAGGGTAAAATTTTGAAAATATTTTCCTTTGCCTGGGAAACAAGTAGCCTCAAAAGTTTCTAATCTACAAAAGAAAATTAAAAGTCTACTTCCACCCTTTATACAAGTTTGTAACATTATTATGATTTACAGGCCTGGGAAATTAGCATAATTAAATAATACATTAACAATATATAAACTGAACTGCAAAAGAAATGCACTGGATATGATGCAATTATATGTTTAATTTCAAGGTAATGTTGATGCCATTGTGCACATCTTAGAGAGTCAGTTTTTGGCACACAGCATTAGGATAGAGTGCTAAATGCTGCTTAATTCTTGTGAAAGGACGGCACAAGTGTGGATAACAGTATGGGCGTTCCAAGTCAGTATTTCGTGTGGCCACCCTGTGCGTTGATGATGGACATGCATCTTCGGTACATGGAATGCATCAGGCAGTTGATGATTGACATTGGCACTTGGGCCCATACCCTGAGAAAAACGTGCTGATGTTGGCCTTGGTTGAGTCTTCGTTGGACCTCATCCCATAAGTGTTCTATCGGATTCAAATCAGGACTGAGGGCTGGCCAGACCATGGTTCACACGTTATGCTGCTGCAGAAAGTCCCTGGTCACGCTGGCTGTATGGGGGTGGGCATTATCTTGCTGGAACACATGGTTATGGTGACAAACAAAACAGAGCAAAATGTGGGGCCTCAGGACTTGTCGATATACTGCTGAGCTGCGACGCCATTACCCCTGCTTGGACCAACATTCTGAAAGAAAAGAGGCCCCATCCACTGGTTAAAACCAATTACTCCCCAAACCATTATGCTTTCACCTCTCCATGGGTTCCTTTCCATCACACACACATCTGAGTAGCATTCACCTCTCCTTCGCCAGACCCTGGCTCTGCCATCTGCTGTTGAAATGCAGTATCAACTTTCATCAGAGAAGAGAACTGTTCTCTATTGCTGATGGTGCCAATGTTGATGCTGCATGGCCCATTGAAGTCATGCCTGATGATGACAGATGGTGAGGATGGGAACCTGAGCAGGATGGTGACAAGAAAGGTTGTTGACGTTGGACTGTGTCTGCACTGATGGTCTGACAAGCTGTTTCAGTGGCCGGGAGGAATCGGTCAGGCAGGTGTTGCCGATGAATCAGCCGGTCTTGTCGAGGGATGGTAACCCTGGGGCGATTGCTAAGAGGATGGTCTGCTTTGCTGTTGGTGGCATTATGGCGATGTTTTAGTCGTATTATAGTGACATGGACATTAAACACATTCACCACAACCTGTGAACTCTGGCCAGCTTGTAGGTGCCCAATAGACTGTTTCCTCTGATTTGTTGATAAACACAGCATACCTAATGCATCGAAATTACCAGTCTGAAAGTTAAGGTTGCCTTTTTTGCAAATAGCCAGAAGGGATCACACGTGCATATTGCCCTCAATGAGAATTGTTTGCATGTGCATTGCTATGAAGCTGTGTTTCAGTGATTTATTCCAAGCAAATTTCAATCGAAAATTCACATCTGTGTCTCAGAAATGAACCTTCATGACCTTTTTTATTTTTATTTTAAATAAAGGAAAAATCCTGAATGTTTTTGTGGGTTTTCTTTACATTGGTAAATAATGCATTTCTTTTGCGGTTCAGTATACTTATTCCTACTGGTCTGAGAAGTGAGTTTTTAACCCTGGAATCAAAAGTTAAGGAAAAATATGTGACTCTGTTAAAAAAACAAGAGCCTCAGTGGGACATCAGCCTTACAAGCTGAAGACAGTGGTTCGAAACCTATTGGAGGCTGGCTCATGCTTCACTACATGTAAAAATTACCAAATGTTTGACATACAATAGCCAATTATTAACAAATCAATGTGTTCTCATGGGCATTGGAACAAAATTCATATTGGGTGGGGGGGGGGGGCTGCTCCCATTTCTGAACAAGGAACATATTTATGAGAATTATAGTAAGGACTGCAGCACCACCACCCTGCTACAACGCCCCTGGTTCTAGTGGTCTCATTAAACAAAACAAAAATAATAAAACATGTAAAGTTACTGAACTGCTGATATTGCTATTGTAAAGTGTACATTAGGAACAACTAAGTATTTGCCAAATAGTGTTACACAGCTGTCCATGGTATTTATCTGTTAGGCATGTTGAGTCAATCAGAACAAGATCACAGAATCAACAACAATGGAAAAATTGCCTGTATTAAGATACAATGATCAATTATTTTCAAGGTTTATTATGGAGGTGGCACTAGAAATAGCAATGCTGGTGTGTGTACAATGTAACAGAATAGCATTTTTCTTTCCATAATGTGTGGATGTTTGGACCCAGGATCAAAATAGCTCTCTCTAACTAGGAGTTTTACTAACAATTACATTGCCCAGCAAATAATGAAATATATTGTTTGCCTGATATCTCTATACATATTGTTAAAGTTAAATCCAGTGGGGGAGTCTAGTAATTAGTTCTTAATTAACTTTCAATATTAAATTTATAAACACTATCTTTTAACACCCTGGATCTACCCCTATACCATTAATTATCAAAAATACAAACTACTGAACAAAATTAATCAAGAACCAATAAATCTTAGGCATTTTTTAATCATACTATAATATCATGTTATAAATTTTACTCAAACAATTTTCATTTGAAAAAGGGTTTGAGAAATGACTATAGGGTAGCTGTCCTGCTTGCCCCTATCTAACTAGCCATGGCTATGCTTTTTACTAATTTATTGTCACTCTTTTTCTTTTTTTTGGCATATTTTTAACATTTTTAAAATACTTGCTCAGCTTACCTTGACCCCAAAAGTTCATGTTTATTTTTTTAATTTATTTATCTTTGGTCAGCTTACCATCACCATGAATATAAATCTTTGTGATATAGACATGGACATAAAATGCTTATATCACAAGCTCTCTGTTAGCACAAACTGGGTTTTCAGAGGTATTGTGTCCTGAAGTCTAAGATTTTGTTCAAAGCATGAAAGAGGTACAATACGTATCCTTGGGGAAAACCTGTTGTGTTATTTCACACCTATTATCTGTCTGAATTTCACGCCCCCACAATATATGCACTGAAGCTCAAGCTGAACAGGTTCACAGACAGGTAATTGCAGGTGTTTTCCTCTAATCTGGTAATACCGGTACAACATTCCAATACTGGTGTATACACAAAAGTAACAATGATAAATATGTTTGCACCTGGTCTTCTGTGGGAACATATATTAAACAACAGTAGCTTTCTAAACATTTTAAAAAAATTGTAAATAAATGATTTCAAAACTCAACCAAAAGAAAAAGCAATTTGACATCAATTCAATGGTAAAATAATGCAATGTAATACTTTTTAACATGTATTTTGAATACAAACATGAATTTAATAAATGTATCTCTTTCCCCATCAAAAGCTCAACCCCTTAGGCATTATTTAATTGCATTAGGAAGACTCAAGTCACTATAAATATTGACTCTAGTCTCCATAAATACAGACCCACGATTATAAGTCAACCCCTGAAATCGCCCCAGCAATCGGCAATGCCGTGGAGATTGCCGTAGAGTTTTTCATTCTCTGCAGCTCTTTTTTTCTTATTACATTGTATTAAAAATAAAGTATACTTTACACTAAAATTGCCATGGAAAATGCTGTGGACACTATTTCTCCACAGCATTTATTTTGCCATGGACATTTTCTCAATTTCAGTTGTAATTGCAGCTACAGACCTCTTTTAAAAATGGCACCACATAGGCTATATTATTTTTTATCAACAGCAGTATTTTTATATGTATTTTCCCAAAGATAAGACTGTATATACCACAGCCTTTGGTATGCAAGTCATGAAAGTTTGAAATACACGTTTAATGTTTATTTTTTAAATTATACATTATAAATTTATTAGAACTTGTTTCTCAGATGAACTTACATGACTTATAAACATACAATTTACACAAGATTTACACATTTGCAGTATTCATTGAACAGCACAACACAGCAGGAAATTAAAGCTAATAATTTATTAATTCTAATCATGCAGATATTAATTGAACATAATTTAAATATTAGAAAATCAGGAAAGCTATGAATATAATATAACAAGAGTAACATCATGCAATATTCTGAATGTCAATTAGTTTCCTAAAAAATAATGAAATAATGTTCCACTATTCAAAACAAATCAACTGAAGTGCAATTCATTGCATTCATTGTAGTCCAGAAATCTGTTTAGAAAAATCTCAATTTCATTTTTACCCAAATGTTTTTACACACACCGTGACAATGTGACACACACAATGTGATGCACACACACACAATGTGATGCACACACACACAGTGACACAAACACACACACAATGTGACACAAACACACACACACGCTCATGCACTCACACACAGTTTATTCAAAGCAACAATCAACTTTTAACATACTGGAGATCCATTAAATTTGTTATGGAATAATACATGTCATAAAACATATAAAACCAGGATTATATGTGACCACATCTGTCACCTCATTTTATAGAAAACATTGTTTAAAATGACATGTGGATTTCAATATCACACGTTTGTAGATAGTAGAAATAATGTACAACTCAAAGTATAAGGAAAATATTTTAAAATATTTATTTAATGAACATCAGTTAAATATCTTATTAGATAATGATGAATACCCACTGTGTTTGCTAAACATTAATGTAAATATACCTTTTATGAACCAGAGGAGTTTCTAACTTTCATGACCTATATTTTTATTTATTTGCTACATTTCATTCTAAGGCACATATAACTAACTTCCAGGCCAAGGACCGTGTTGGAATGATTCATAAAGATGTATGAACGATGGGCTAACAAAGGTAAACACAAGGAGGAGAATTATCTATTGACTCTTTTGTAAAGGCTTCACAATCAGATGCTTTTGAAAAGGATGAGATATACTAAGCCAAATATGAACAACTATCAACAAGAGTTACCACCCTTTATGTTATCATTAAATGAGCAGTGAGACACGCCACAAGTTATGGAGGTCTGTAATAACTTTATTCAGGTCATAGGTGGTATCACAATGAAACATGATGCACTGATAGATAACTGTTTACTCAACACTCACTTTCTCACATCTTTAATATCTACAGGAGTGATCAGATAATAACAGGTCCTCCCTCAACCTCCAAGGTACAAAACAAAAAGGTAAGCCAGATACTAAGTGATGCAAAACCAGCATCGAAGATACCAAGTGATGCAAAACAGCACTGAGGGAACTGCTAGCAACTAACATTTCAACCAAATTATGGTGCAATGATTGTTATGACTAAAATTAAAGGCTGGTAGGTACTGGGTTTGAATCCCTCTCATAGCAATGTAGAATTTTTAACCACAGTACCATTTTCAATCAAGAAGGATGCAGCAACAAGTTCAATGGGTACTGTTCACTTCAGGAATGGTATAATTATTATTTTGGATAAAATACATTTATCACATTCAGTTCTAAGTTCATCATTATAACATGAGCAGGAATCTCATTACTGGAATAAAAGTTCCAATGTCTCTGTTAGTCTCCCAATGTTCACTTGCTTCTGCTGTGCCTGTATATACTTGGACATTTATTCCAAGAGGAGGACAGGCAGTAGCTAGATGTATAGAGTATGCTCGAAGTGGGGTGGATCTTCAGATTGATCTGTTTCCTTACACCCTTGTTCCAGTTAGTGATTTACAACTAGTGAAACAGCATGTGGTGTATGCTGTGCTGTCCTGTCTGTAGGAAAGTGCTTAAATATAAGATACCTTGCTGCTAATTAGAAAGAGAAGGCTATGTAACTACAATAATTTCCTGATACCTTAAATGCATAGTCCCATGGACCCTTGACTTAATTAATTTCCGACTGGATTGTATGATTGTTTAATGATCCCCCATCCCCACCCCCGGCATAAAAAATTAATATTGTCTATTGGAGCCTGTACTATGGTTAAATTAAAAAGCTTAAAATAAATCAGTGTACATGGCTAATTTACAATAAGATAAGCATTACACAATATACACATAATAACTAAAAGATATAATAAGAGAGATTTTACACTAAAATCACAAATTATTTCCCTAGATAAAACCAAATTAATATTCTGAATTTCATTATTTTGTGTTCTTCAAAATTTGTCAAATACAGTATGATACATTTAACCTTCAATGTAATCAAAATTAAATTAGCTAAGCACTCAAGTTAGAATTCATTAACCTAAATATTCTCCTAATTCTTAATGTATGGCAGGGTTCAAATTTTACCATGGCACTGGAGGCAAATGCTATTGGTGCCCCTCTTACTTGCCACAGTGCCCTGAAATCGGATGTTATCGACGGCAAGAAAAATGCTGTTGTGCCCTATCTGGTTTGCCGCTGTGCCCTTCATGTACATTCTATGTTGTATAAGTTTCCTTCATAGCATTGTTTCACTAACCAGAGAGGGATAATCAGTGATAACTAAACTTGTCCATTTCCCATTAGGGAATAGTTCTAAGCCTTCAGTAGTAAAAGTACCATTGGCAATGTGATAAAAGGCACCCTTTTAAAATAAATTGCAGTCTAGAGCCCAAGGGTGAAATCATTTTTGTCTGAGAAAACTTAGGAAGTTACCATCCTTCCCCTCCTTTGAAGGAAAAGTTTGCCTTGGTGCTCCTCTAACCTGTCTTGGTGCCCTAATGTTTCTTACTAAACCAACTTGCCGTGCCCTCCAAAAATTAAAATTCCACCCCTGGTACTAAAAAAGACACTTAAACACATACTCCCACAGATCATAGAAATACTTCACTTAACTACTTACATAACCACAGCATCTCGCTTATTATCAATATTTTAAAAATAATAACGAGTTATGCTATAGGGACAAATAAATCGAATTTTTTTTTTTTTAATTTCCATTGAAGGTGTGACATATATATTTCGATTCACGTGATGGGTAACCATTATTTTAAAACTTCTGAATATTTTTGTAGCTGCAAAAACATTTCGTACTAATTTATTTCGCCCCACGAGGTGTTCCAATCTTGAAATTTTTAAACATAAAAAAAAAATGATCGACTCAACATGGAATTCCTTATACCATGGTTCAGTTAAAATGTCTTGCTTGATATAAAAACGAGACCTAGTATAACAAATGCATGTAAGTTTAATTCGTAATCAATATTTTGAGCACAAAGCCTCTTAAATTACATGGGACTATGCCTTTTATGACGATTTACAAATTGTGATTTCTCATACCTCCACTTATAACAATAGTGAGATAATTAGCATCTGTGTAGCGTGGGTGATATACGCGCTGACGTTGTTTAGCACAGGATTTCTCATACCTCCACTTATAACAATAGAGAGACAATTAGCACTTTCATCTCACCAGGGTGTGTGATATACGAGCTAGTAGTGCACAGGACTGTTACACTTTGATGTTCTGCACGGTTATTGATCGCCTATTCTTATTTGGTCTAGTGAGGTAACGCACAGGTGCCAAATTAACAGTGCCTTACTACGTACAACTGACAAGTTTCAGTTCCCAACATGACAGTTAACATTACAAATTCCCTGGCTGCTCCAGCACAAGCATATATATAACTGACAACGATATTTTCTCTCATAACCAAGGTTATAAAAAAATGCCAAAAATAAAATCTCAGAAAGCAGACGACATTTCTTGCCCACCTGTGAAATAAACGTCGCGATATAAAAATGAATAATTTCATTTACCTTCCTTTAAATCCGACATGACGGTATTGGCGTTAAAAAATCCACAAGGTTAGTAAAATCCGAAAAAGTATCATCCAAAAGAAACCATGGGTCTCACTTGCGAGTTTCATGTGTTCGTTAAACCATGACATCGACCGCCCCTACACAAACGAGACTTCATTCAAGACAGTTTTACTATGAAACACCTGTAAGCGCCCCCTGTTGGCTGTGCGATACTTGGATGACTCGACCCTCAAAACTGGTCGAGCAAGTGCCGAATAGAAAACAAGCGATTCGTCAACATAGTCCATTCTCCTAAACAGTTTGTGTTTTTAAACGTTTTAAACTAGTATAACACTTCTTTCTTCTAGTGACAGTTTATTCGATCTCTCCCCGAGGATGGTTTATTTGAAATATGCTGTCGTGTTTTGTGTCAATAGGCGAGCGGTTTTCAAACAAATGAGACGAGTTGATAAATTTTTATCATGACACTGCGATTAACTCGCGTGCACGACAAAAAACATTTCAAATGTTACTGTGGATAGCACTTTTTTTTTAATGATATCAACGTATAACATTTAGCCATGTGGTTTTAGCGCAAATATACCAATGTATCAGGGGTCTATTGATTAAAGTTTGAAGATTTTAGTCGGAAAAGGCATTTCAAAAACCTTGCATTTGAAAAACAAAAAATGAAGGGAGCCTGCCTCCACCCCATTTCCTCCGTCCCCCTTTCCCTTCCAGGGAGCCCCTACCCCCACATCCAGGAAGAAATTGTCGCTCATGCATGTAATTGTATTTCTTTGTCAACTGTTTTACTTCTTTTTCATATGGAAATTTGTTTCCATGTTATTTTTGATATTATGCTTTCTATGTATAGAATCGTCGAAAAACATACAATAATAGATCAAGTGCGATTTTAAGCATATATTTTAATCAGCCGCCTGTCTTAAAAAGTTCAGATTTTTATATTTAAAATATACGATATGTGTTGTCTGATAGCAAGGGCGAAAATCCGTTCCTAAAAGTGTGTGGGGGGGGGGGACGGAACACACCCTTGTCCAAAAAGTGGGGGATGGGGGACGGACAATCCTGCAGCCCTCCCCCATCATTAAAAACCATTTGTGCCTTGTGTACTTCGGTATATTTGCGCTAAGACGACATGGTTTAAAGTGTTACATTGATACAATAAAGAAAAATACTGG
>JAULBS010087806.1:0-33484 GCA_032355785.1 Symmetromphalus regularis | reverse complement strand
GGCCAAACATCGGACACTTGATTCTTACCGTAATGTTTTGTACATAAACAACAAAATTATTATATTTTTACCTAGAATTTTGAAATAATTAATATTAAAATGTAAATAAATAGGTAGTTCCTTCTTTGTTTTAATTAAATGTTTATAACTCAACTGATTTGACCAAGCTGTTAAACTTGTTTTATAAACAGAATTTAGTGGTCACATTCTTGTCGACTGATCGGGTGCATTTAAACTTACCGGGTACTTAGACTAATGTTCCTATGTGCCACTCATCAGAATAAAAAACACCCCAAAACATGTGGTTATTGGTTAAATCGATTTTATTCTGACTGTTACATGACATCTTTGTGATAATCTGTTTTATCTGGAGTGTCCGAAGTTAGGGCTATGTCCGAAGTTAGGGCGGTTTACCCTATCCCCGCTGAAATTGGTCACCCTATAAAGTATTTATTTAAGAATATTTTTGTTAATCTTTATTGAAATTGTATATTTGTAAGTATCATTTTAGTTTATTTATTATATATATATATTTCTTAGGGAGTGAGAACATACTTAGACTTGTCGCCATTTACTGTAATTACCACGCTTTTCGATTGATCGAGGTGAGGATATAAAAAAATTAACAAGTGATTTTCAATTCAAGGCACACTAGGCAAATCGCTAAAGTTTATTTCAAACAGGAAACATGGTAATTCCCAAATTAGGAATTACGTATGCTTATCGATAAAATGAAAACGGCCGATAGCTAGCATCATCAAATATTACTAGGCAACTGTAAACAAACCTGAATCTCCTCTTTTGTCAGCCATGATAGTTATTGATAAAAACCGAAAACGGTTACGTCGAACGATTTGCCAATTGGTCAAAAGGTGTCACATGACTAAATCGACTGGTTTCCTCAATAAGCAGCGAAAATAAATACGGAACCAGTTAATAACTACGGAATGATCATCAGTTAGCGCCGTATTTGTTTAAACGCGTCTTTAATTTTGTTAAATAAGGTTTTAACAATTTGCTCATACAGGCTTAGTGCTTATGAACAATATCTAATTGTTAAAATGCATTGGTTCATTGAAAATAAAGCAACCAGTGGCATATGCCCAGTGAAATCCCGCCATGAGCCGAATAGCATGCGCACTGGATATCAGTTTGCGCAAAAAGAAAATAGTCCCGCTAACTTTGTTAAGTTATTACTTAAATGTATCCGTATGATCGTTGTTATTGATAAAACAGTTTACTTAAACCGATAGTTTTATTACATTGTGTCATTTACAATTAATGAGTATGGTTAAATATATACGTATTTGTATTCACAAATCGATCGAAACGAATAAATACGCTGTCTGAACCTCTGGAATCGTAGGCCTTATCTGCTTATTCTCGTAGGTGTTCGTGCGATTTTGGTTATGATTTTCATTTAGTTATTTAATGTTTTGTTAAAGTTTAATTTAATTATTTTTATATTCATATAGTTCTAAATTTTTCATCGCTGTCTTTACTTCATTTTAATCACAATTTTCTGAGTTCGCATTTTGAAGCACACAATTTTCCTACTGTGTAGGAACGCACGGCACATGCCTACAGCGGATTTTAGACGATTCGTAGCATAACACCTTCAAATTTAATTTTCGTAATTACTGAGCAGCAATAACGTACGGTGAGTATTGTTTCATTTTGTAGATAAACACGCCCGTTTTAGTCAGCGATTCTCGTTAAAACGAATTTTTATTATTTGTTAATTCCAAATTTGCATGCAGACGACACATTTTAGCGAGTCAGAATCGTGAATTAAAATCAAACTATTACATCACATTGTGTCTATTGTTTATTTCTGTTCGTAAATTATATTATTCCATGTTTATCTTTTAAATTTTGGGTATTTCAATATGGTCGTGGTGATGGTGACTTCTGCGCTTGGTCAACGGTAGCCGGTCGCGTGCCACCTGTCAAACTTGGTGATTCGGCACGTGGAGGCGTCCCAGGTCGCACGAGCCAGACACAATAAAAGCCACGCGCCCTGCGAAGTCACTACAAAAGGTGACACGTGCCCAGAAATGCACTCATCTGTAACGGATTTACACCCACTCAGAACATTTGAACAAGGATATTATTGAAAGGATACAGACGAAAACAATTTTCATTCAAACTTAATTGAGATGACCTATTTATTGGCTTCTTAAATATTAAAAAAAAATTGTCTTGCCCTATGCCTAGGTTCGAATGTAACTTTAATGGATATCGTGTAATTTATTTTAATAATTTTTTAAAATCCAGTATATAAAATGTGTATGTGCTTTAAAACTAAAATGCCTTTTTTGAGAACGTTGCTAAATTCCTATAAATTGGGTTCAGTTCATAAATTTGTGAACATGTGAGCAGATCTTGGAATGGGGGTGGGTGTTAAACCACCCTTCGGTCACAGTTTTCACCATTAATCATAATTTTGTAGCAGCCTGTGTAACTGATACAAACATTAAATGTTAAAAATCTTTAAAATAATTTTGATCCACCCAAAATTTTATCTGCCCCAGAGACCCACACCTTAATTTTAACTTTTCTTCATATTAAGTTTATGCAATGATTTTGTCTCATTTTCTTGGTCAAAATATAATATATAAATCTTGAAAGAGATTTGCTGACAATATGGGGGTGGAGGGAGGTGGAGTGTTTTACAATTAAAGAATGTTTTCAATTTGTAAAAATTGAGAACCATAATACCATATGAATTGAATATTTCAAGTAAAGCTATTCTTTGGTAGGCACTCATAATATTCCTAGTATGACACTTAGTGATCAGTATTGTTTTGGGCTTTATCACATAGAATCTTATGCATGCACTTGGAATTGTAAAACATTTTCCCCAATCTGACTGCACTTGAACTTAATGTTTCATAAAGCATACAGATTTTCAGACCCTCTTATAAATTAGTTGCATAAAATGTTGATTTTTGGGAGATTTCAATTGACACTTTAATGATCAATTTAAATTCATATGCTCGCCTTGAATTGTATGGTTTGTACAAACAGGAAAATGTCATAAATTATGAATCACCTCCTTAAAAGGTAAACATACATTGTAAAAAGACAGTGGTTTTAAACTTATGAAAGTTTTTATTTATTTATAAGTGCTCAGCTTATTAAGATATATATGTACTGTTTACATCTCCCTTTACAAAATATTGTTATCTAAAGCTGAAGACACTTGTTCATATTGTAATATTTAATTGGTGATACTTGTTACTGCAATGTATACACACTGTTGGCATAAAGCCTTTCAATCAACAAGTAAGGGGTCTTTCACACTTAACATTTTTCAGTTTGTACAAACTATTCTGCAAGGGAAGAGTGGGGAACAGCCAGCATATGAATTTACATTAATCATTAAATGGGTAGAAATTAAGAAATATTGCTGGTTGCCCAGAAAGCTACTTATGAAAAATCACTAGTCACCAATTTTTTATTAGAACCACATGACTGATAAACAAGTGACTTCTCATCAAGATAAACCTTTGCTTTGAAGCTGTTTAAGGAAAAACACATATTTATAATCTAGGTAGTATATCTTCAAATGGGATTTTTAAAATGAAGGTTTAAAACACACAAATAAGAAAATGTTGAGAACTGTAAACAAGTCCTAAGCAAACAGTTTAAATTTAAATAGATGGATGACATAAAAAAAAGTCAGTTATTCTGTCTAAAAATTAATAATTTACTTTTATTTTGGATGTAAATTTTAAATACTAATTTCTGGATAATTAAAATGTGAAATTCTCCTTGTCTGGCAGTGTACTTATTAGTCATGCAGTTCACCTACCATGCATCATACATGTATACTTGTACATTTCAGCATTTTTCAAATATCCCAAATGAAACGTGGACCAGCTTTGTACATTTATTATATGTGTCATGGCAATACATTCATTTAATATTATATTTTTTTGTATAATTTAAGTTCTTGATTTGCATACTTTTGGTATTTGCCATCAGAGAAGCAGTTCATATAAATCCAGTTTTCACTGATCACTGTTAAATATTTGTATGTACGTAAATACTGTGAAAATGTTTACATTGTTAATTTTTTGTTTTTATTGATGTAGGATACCATTAAGGCCTAATTAACAAACATATTTTACCATAAAAGCGTTATTCTGTTTTTTTCTTGGTGTATCATATCAGTTTGATTTACTAAAAATAAAATAATGCTGCATAAACACCCTTTTCTCTGTAACAAATTATATTGATTATTCATTGTTTAAATGTATTCATGAACATGTATATATATAATAATTATTATAATAAACTCATTACGTGGTCTGTGTACAATAGATTCATTTAGCAGAAACATGAGTGTGTATATGCTTAAAGGTGTGATAAATGGGCTAATGTATAGTGTTACTGTATAATTGCTCATCATGTGGATGCAGCCCAGTATGTGAAGTGGGGTGAGAACACTTATCTTGTGTAATAAACCAGTGCTGTACAACATTAATCATTGTTTTGTTGTAAACACTCCACTAACTTGCCTGTCGAGTACCAACACTATGGCCACATATGCTACATTTGTTTTTCAACAGAAGCCAAGCATTATATCAGCATTCTTAATTCCAGGAGCCATCTGATTGGCTGCCTCCGCATCAGTATTAATTTTCTATACCCTCTCCTGATGCTATTTATGCTCAGGTCAGGCAGTGGATTCTGCCATTCACACTCAGTCTGTTGCTACTGTTCACACTTTGGTAGCTTAGCCAGTTGCTGGATATCTTTTTTTAGTTTTTTTTTTTTTACTTTTGATTTGGATTATTATTCCCAATGCAGGTATGTAGCAAATGTTGTAGCCTTCATCGGTGTTTTTATTGTTTGATTCAGTGGGACTATACCATAGCTAGCTACTGAATGTGAAACTGGCGAGAACAAAGGACTATTGGTTTACTGCTATATTATGGCAAAAAGCTGCAGTCAGCCCAACTACCCTCTGTGTACACCATGTATGGTGAGTGAAAACTACTTGTCAAATTAACATGCTCTCTCGCATTCACTAGCGGCCAAGAAACATTTCTCACCAGAAATACTTAACATCTGCCGGGATCATTGTAGTTTTAGTCGATACGAGGAAGCCATTTTTCAATAATGCCAAAAGCTAACTTGACTCATTGATGTCGGTGTTTATGCAACATACCACTGTAAATTGGTTTTATTAAATGTATCTTTTGAAGTATTTGATGTTTTGGTGTATAATTGTTAAAATGTTCAGTATTTTATTGTAATCTTAAAAACCCCACCACCTGGTTACATTTTAGCTCAGACTGTTGGATTGTATTTTGTTTTGTTTGTATTGATTTTTTTATATACTATCTCTTGTGTTCAAATTCAAACACATTTATAACCAAATGGCAATTGATGAAATATAAATACATGTATAAAACAATATACACAGCAAACTGAAGTGTTTTGACAAAAATTGTTAAGAATAGTAAGATACATGTACAGTGTATGTGACGTCAGTTTACCAAAAAACATTGTTTTATAGTTCCCAGTGCATACATAAAACCCTAGGTCACTCCTATCCATTACATGCGAGGCTTACTCACTCTTGCCTTAAAAATGGCAAGCATTTGAAATTTCTTGTCTGGAATGATTTCCAAATAGAGAGGATTGAAGATAACAAAATCTAGAGCTTTACATATATATAAATATATATATATATGTGTGTAATATTTTAGTGCTTGAACTGTTATAAGTGTGTACGTGAATTCTTAATGTAACTACATTAAACATCAATTTATTCAAATTGTGGAATTAGTAAGATCTACAAAAGCACTCTTCAATTGGTAATTGAGCTGAAATGAACTTAATGTAAATTTTAAATAATAGAGCATATCGTGAGTTCTGGTAAACTTTGACAGCAATAAAGAAAATGGGAATATATTTGTTTGGTTTCTGTTATTTATAACAATATTTATAAGAGATATTTAATCTGGAGTAGATGTACATGTATAATTTGTTGATTTGCATCAAAATCTTTCATATGCCATGCAGACTGCAATTTTTACTCTTCTTTTTATATTAAGATAGGTACATGCTTTTAAAGAAATGAATTTGTCCTTTGTTTTAGTAGTATGTGTACATTCAGTTTATTGTAATGATGAACTGTGCAATATGACACTTGATTGTTGATGTAGTATTACATATAACAGTATTAAATACATCTATTGAGTTGTAGGCTTACAAACTAGTAGAAATTACGGCTGGTACTGGTTTGGACGACTAGTATAGTAGTAAGATATTTCTATTTCTGCACCTCTTTTATGCTTAGTTGTATTAATGTTGTTGCATTTTTTTTTAAATCAGTAATATTATACTTTGTTTAGTTAACTGCAGCCTGATATTCTGTAAACCGCCCACAAAATTCTGCGATAAAAGCTTCTATTTAATTGGTTTATGATGGCATTACAAAGCCATTGCAAAAAGTTAAATATGCAGCACATGCAATTTCTTGAAATTGCCATTGCAGTGTGGTAGCAAAATAATTTAGCAATGGCAGTTAAGTGCCATCATAAATTTGCCTGAATTTCAAGCACTGATTAAATGTCATTATTGAAATTAATAATTGAGTAATACATGTATTGTAATAAAAGTCACTGATATTTCTTGTTTCTGAAATAATTAAGTAATGTTTTGCTTATTTTTCAGATCACACTCGGGGATAGTATGATGGACCAACCCTCCCAAGTGGTGATGGGGCAGGTGACACAGAATGGTGGCACCACCTCTCCGACGGGCTCTCAGGATGACCTCAGTAAAACAAATTTGATTGTGAACTATTTACCACAAACGATGACTCAGGATGATATTCGTTCTCTGTTTTCTAGTATAGGAGAGGTGGAGAGTTGCAAACTGATCCGAGACAAACCTACAGGTACCGGTAAATAATCTTCTTCTATTTAGTAGTTGTAGTATGAGTAGTTGTAGTTCTACACAATAATACCTAATCACGGGCAGCTCCGACTCAGCTTTAAAATTTACAAAATAAATTGGTTTAAAACAAAACAATAAAGTGGCTTTTTGAAAGTTTCTGAGAAATGATTTTGGCAGATGACTGTTTTGCCTGGGTTTGTATATATATATATATATATTTTTTAATTCAATGAAATGGAGCTCTCCCTGATTAAGTATTGATAAAGAAAGGAATGTTTGTTTAACGACACCCCAGCACATTGTTTAGGAATCATTCACAATCCTCCACATTTTCATATTTGTACAAAGTGTACCGATGTTTACTTCAAAAAACGTGGTATGCATAAAATGCTGATATTGGGTGGGATTTCAATACATTTTAATGATTAATATGAAATAGTATGCTAATGATAATCATGATGATCCACCACCACTCCTCCTTTCCTTTTCCTCTGCCTGCATGCGGTTTGTATGAATATAGAAATATTGATACTTTTGAATGGCTCCTTATTCCACTACTATTAGGTGTTGCAACTTACAGTAGGCCTATGTATACATATCAACACATGGTCTACAGAAAGGATTTTAAAGAATTTAAAAACAAGTTTTTCTTTTAAAGGACTCACGTTTTGACAGGAATTTGGTAATTCAATTTCCATAAAATTCTGTAACGATAATTAAGGGAATCCGAAAATCAACCTTCAGAGTTAATTTGGTTTTAAATATTTTTAATTTGACTGTTATAGAAATCGGACAACTATTAGAAAATATAATTACCTTGTCAAATCTGATTATTTATTAGCAGTAAAGGCTGAATTAGTTAGTCACTTGGCACATTGGAAAAACTGCATGATTGATTAATTGGATTCTCATGGATTCCTGTCATACAAAGTTGCAGGAAGCAAAATGGCTTTTGATAGAATATGACAAAAAATGAAGTCCGTCTAATTACAATTTTTTTTAATGCTTAATGCCTGTCAAAGAAAAACAGAATTCATAGATCCAGTGCTCTTTGTTTAACAACACCCCAACACATTGTTTAATGAGTGTTCAGCTGTTAGACATTAAACAAGCAGCATTTTTGGAAGATTAGCCTAGTGCAAGATTTGACAGGAAAGCCACTTAATTTACTTTAAAATGTTTGTTTTAAACTGTAAAAACACATAAAATCTTTAAAATGTTTATTTTAAACTGTAAGATCAATCACTTAGTACATCAGTGATCACATACATGTTATTCATGATTCAGAAGAGTGACTGCTCACATTCGCCAGACACCTGAAAAAGTAAAGTGGTGACTGTTTGTGTACTCACCTTTTATGATTTCATTTCATCCTGCTCAATGTGAAAGATAATGAAACTGCTTTTATTTGAAATTTTCTTACCTAGAATAATTTTCAGGTGAGTAGGGGATTGTTCCCCTTTTATAAAAAAAATTCTAAATGGAATACTAATTAATGTAATAATTTTATCTAAATTTATCTAGAAAATAAATGTTTTCAATTGCCTGGGGTCTAGTAGCCTGAAACCTTAATAGTCCCTATACAAAATAATAATCATCCGTTTTTTTGTAGGAACCATGTGACATATACAATATCCTAAGATAAACTTTTGCCATGAAGTTGTTTTTAAAAAAAGCGTACGTAACACAGATATATTCATCTTTGCTTTTGATGTACACCCATTATAAATGAAACTGGAATCGAAAGAAATTGGGGAGACTGTTGTAGTTGGTATTTTGAGGGGGTGGGGTGAAGAAAACTATCTGTTAATCTATGGGACTAGCATCCTTTAAATTTTATTCTTCTCAAGTGATTTGTACACATCTTAGTCAAGGATGCATGCATTAGTTTCTGTGTGAAAGACACACCTGACATTAACTGAGGTATTTGCTCGTCTTTACACAAAAACAACACACATATTTCAAATTATAGGCATCTTGGTAAGCAACTGCATCTGTTACATGTTTTAGCATTCCAGTTACAGGATTGAATCTTTTTCTGTGAGGAAAATGTGTTAATGCATCGTTCCAGACTGTTTAGAACAAGTGACTCTCTGAACCAGTATAATATAGACACAGGAAACAGCAAACTACTATGTAATGGGTTGTAGCTATTCAGAAAGTACTAGATATATAGCTTTGATGAGAGAAACAAATGTTTAGTGTATTAGAGTAACAATGAACTACCTCATTTTTACCTCTAGTTACAATGATCCTGTTGATTTTGAAATTTGTAATGTTACTAATATTTATAGTGCATGAGTAAAATCATTAAGATAGTACTTCCATATAATTTGCAGAATATCAATTATGTAATCAATTTAAAATATCTAAAAAAAAAAAAAAATTCCAATACTTTTCCGAAGATTGAGTTGTAATAAGATGTGGCCTGTAATAAAACTTAACTTATACAGATTTGCTTTTTTGTATGTGTTACAGGGTTTTAATCACCTATGTTATTAGACTCTGATATCTGGCACCATTCCACATTTCCGGAAGACTTGTCTTTTTTGAAACCCAGTTTTAGAGAAAAATTCCCAGCATTGATGTAAAAAAATTCCTAACAGCTTGTTTTTGGAGTAAAACTGAAAATTCTCAATATTTTGTGAAATGAGCCTAAATTTCCAATCAAATTTCAGAAATAAACCAGATTTTAGTACCCTTACTACAGATCTAACAAATGTATCCCAATATATATATATCTTGGTATTATCTTTTCAGTGTTGGATACCTTTTCTAATGTCAAGGAAGATATTTTCAAAACAGCTTTAAAGGCAGATTTGAAATTATGTAGGTGCTTTAATTCAACTAGTATTGAAACTAGTCTATTTCTCTGTTTGACATGCTACGCAATTGTCATCTTTCATTGTGAAATATATGAAATTAATCAAATTATTAGAATTGTGGAAAACTTGGAATGTATATGAAAATTGCCTTTAGAGAATTTATCTTGAAAATGATGTAAATTCATCCTTGGCTCTAATTTAGTAGTAGTATTGCTTTATGGGAATTACATGGGTTCCTGTTATTATTCGACACTCGAAGTAGTAGAAAATGGTAGCAGCTATTACTGCTGTGTCACGTACCTCAGAGAGAGTGTGATGTACATGTTGTTCAAGAAGTAACATACCCTGCCTGAGGTGCAATAGAATGTTGGATCCATTTGGGGTATTTCTCATTCCAGTCAGTGCCCTATGACTGGTGTATCGATGACTATCGTATGTGATCTCCTGTCATTGGAAAGTGCTTGTAAAAGATCCCTTGCTGGTGATTGGAAAGAACAGAATAGCCTATGTTGTCATAGAAGGTTTCCTTTGATGTCTACATTTCAGAATAACCGAATGTATGACATCCAGTAGTTAATGATTAACAAATCAGTGTGTTCTACTTGTGTTATTAAACAAAACACACACACGTGTGCAAGCACATACACAAACACAAAACCAGCAACATATGTTGGGGAACAAAATAAGTTTTAAAAATTGCTATCACATCTGTTGACTCTTTTATTTCAATTTTTTATTAACACACTAACAAAGAAACCTGAAAAAAACAACTTTGCATTGCAAAATGGAGTGCCATATTTTATACACTACTTACATATCAAAATCATACATGTGTATGTTTTGAAAGAGTATGAAAAAAAGAAAATATATACAACTAATTATGTTCACTGTCCATAAAAATAATAATAACCTTTGACCAGTGTTATAGTAATCATCGTGAAACCATTAATTCTTTTGAAGCTAAATATAATCTGACAATACCAGACTGTTGATCGTAAACAAATGGTTACTTGGGTAACAAGTATAAAAAAACACTGGATAGAACATAAACAACACTTTATGTAACTGTAATTAATACTGAACTGCATATGTTTTACAAGACATATCGTATTCAGTGGCAACAGAAATACATGTAGGTTACCATGCAATCCGTAAGTGTGTTGTTCATAGCAACAATTGATCGACTGCAGTTTTGCTATATTTGTAAAGTTATGATAAAACAAAAGTGCTTCAAATCTTGCATTCTGTTCTGATTTTGTCATATTTTAATTTGTTTTTTCTTTAAAATCTTTTTAGTTTTCTATTATTATCATTATTATCATTTTTTCATTCCTACTTTTTTTTGTGCCAGTTAAAATTGAGTTTTAGAGGAACCCAATCATGGGCGTAAATCAAGAGGGGGGAGACATGTCCCACCCCCAAATTTTGGACGGGGGTAATTATACCCCCCCCCCACTTTTTGCTTTGAGAAACTGAAATTAAAATGCCTAAATAATAATCTTTACTAATATTTCTTTTTATTGTATCAATGTAACACTTACCCGTGTTGTCTTAGCGCAAATATAGTCAAACTGAAGTACACGAGGGATCTATAATGGTGTCAAAATGGGGGGGGGGGGCATGGGAAGACAGTGGGAAGGTCTGTCCCCCCACTTTTTGGACAGTGGGAATGTTCCTTCCCCCTCACACTTTCAGGAATGGATTTTCGCCCTTGAACCCAATACTGCAAAATAATATTCTTTGAAATAATTTCATATTTTAAGTGTTTATAACCCATTAAAAAGCTTGAGCAACTTATTTCGTTGATAGTTTGTTATAAAAGCCATGCAATAGACTTGTTATCTTGAACTGATAATAGCTTGCATGTTCTGTACTTAGAAGCTGGCTTCTTGATAAGACGGTGATGAAACCCCAGGTCACACTTGGATTTGTAGGTGAAGATAAACCTCCATTAAATTACACCCAACAACACAGAAGGAAAAAAGTTAAAAGTTAGAAAAGTAAAAAACAAAACCTCATTAGTGTTTATACAAATAATAAATATAATTAATAAATAAAAAAAAAAAGACGTTTGGTTGGTATTAATTTGCAGTTTCGTACATTTTTTAGTTATCATTTTTATTACCATGCCTAGTTACTCTTCAAGTTCAGTACAAGAAAAGTTAATAAAATTAAAAATTATTTTCTTTTTTGTTTTTTTAATTTAATTCAAAACCATTTTGTTTGGTGCCATTATAGATGTTTGCTGCACAAGAATATGACTTGCCCATCCAGGGTCGGGGAGGAGGGGATTTGCCCCCACCCTCCCAATCTGCTGTGCTCTTTTTTTTTGTGACTGACAGTCGCCCTGAAATTTGGATGTTTTACATTTATTGTGTATGTTGTAGATGCCCTTTTAATTGACTGATCCCCCCCCCCCAAACTTTTAATCGGTTGTGCCGGACCTGACACCACAAATTGCAATGCAGTACCACTTATTTTGAATCTGGAGTGCTTTTCTTGGTGTTGGGTTTATAGTTTATCCACACATAAACATAAATCGTTTGCTTCCATCCAAAGTACTAATAAAGAAGTATATGTTAATATGAAAGTCTTTTTTTTGTAAATTTGTTTGGATGTATTTTTAAAAAACCAGACTGTTATAATTATTTTATGTTCACAACGAACATGGTAAAGGTTTGTTTGTAGTCCAGGTGTTGTTCTCTTTAAGCCATACACGGGAGAGCTATCAAATTCCCTCACTAAGGCTGCTTGGCAACACATTTAAGCAGTTGAAATACGCCTCAGCTTGTAGAAAATATGTATATTGATAGATTAGAAAAATGCCAAAATCTACAGGGATGAAAAGATATGTTGAGTTCAAGCAGAAACTGTTGTGGTATGTAGGACGGCATCTTGGTTGTACACTTGGCATGCCTTTGTAACACGTGTATGCTGCAAGGTGTTTGTAATAAACATTTATCACTGTCACACTTCCCTAGTTCTCTGAGGGAGCAGGACGAAGCTTGAAGATAGAGAATCATGTTGAGGTGCAGAGGGTAGTCAGATTGATCCTTTCCAGTGGAACATTCAGGCACTGCTATCAGACTGACAAAAAATGGACACATTCCTCTGCAGAAGATTAACTGAAGTTAGGGTCTTTGTAGAAGTTAAATTGACACATGTAGATCGTTCTTATTTCAATTACAATATGTAATCACTGCTGACACCCTGACAGTAAAGTAAAGTTTGTTTTATTTAACGACGCCTCTAGAGCACATCGATTTTTAATCTTATCAGCGGCTATTGGACATTCTGACATATGTATTTAGAGGAAACCCACTGCCGCCACATTGGCTACTCTTTCCGATAAGCAGCAAGGGGTCTTTTATATGCACCGTCCCAGAGACAGGGCAGCACATACCATGGCCTTTGATAAACCAGTTGTGGACCACTGGTTGGAATGGAAAAGACACCCTGACAGAAGCAAATACCAAAATAGACATAAAAGCTAACAGAAAACATTCATAAGTCTAAGCATTGCGATATGAATCAAAGAAATACTGTACAAATATAGATCTATAGTTATATTGGTATTTAGTAGTTACACCCAGGATTAAAAAAAAGTCTGCTTTACGTGTGTGTCTATCTGTCAATATACAATATTTTGAGGGTGTGCAATTCTCAAACTGCTAGAGATCAAAACTTAGCATGCCAATGACATAGTATTTAACATCTATTCTTAGAAGAACCTAAAATGGATTTTACAGCAAAATAATAACATGTGATTGTAGCAATTTGTTCTGAAGACCATATGTCACTAATACTAGTAATAGTAATACTGTCTGTTTGACGCTTAATAGGTAATGATTAACAATGTGCTGGGGTATCAGTTCCTTCAATCAAAACTGATTATTATATTGTTAAAGACGATTTATTATTCTAATATATTTAACTCTCGTCTGTCTGCCATTTCCAATCCTCTTAAACTTGAGGTGAGTCATTGTTAGCACTCACCTGATCCTCACCTGAAAATGGAAAGTGAAAAGCATTTGTATATGCTTTTTATCATTTTGTTTTATCCTGCCAAATATGAAAATAACAAAACTGCTCCCTTTATTTGAAATTTCTCACATGGAATGATTTTCAGGTGAGCAGTGGATTGGTCTCGTGCTATTTCTAAATGGAGAGGACTTAATTGACGTCTCAAGTGACCATGTCACAGACTGCTAATATATATAGCAAAAATACACCTATCTGAGGCAGATTGCCAAACACGAACATGTATCTTGTCTGATGAGCCAAGTCATGGTGTCAGTTTGGATATATATCCTTACTAACATTTCCAGCATTGTCACATGAGAGTGGTTCATTTTACTAATGTAAATTGATATTTCACATGTCTTTTTATCACAGAATTGAATTGTCACAATAATCATTAATTCAACCAGAGAATTGTCTGGCCAATTCTTCCTTTCCCTCCCTGCACCCAGTGAATGGAAACATGCTTCATAATATCTTAGAATTGAGAATGTGGGGATTTTCATGTTTTGCAGGTCAAAGTCTTGGCTATGGGTTTGTGAACTACAAGAGAGCTGATGATGCTGATAAGGCCATCAACACGCTCAATGGTTTGCGGTTACAGAACAAAACAATAAAGGTAGGTGTTTCTCAGTTTTGTGTTTATGGGACGGTGAATTAGTTTTTACTTCTTTTTTTTCTATTAAATTATGTTCTGTAAAAGTGTTACGTCCTAGTATTTTTTTTTTAATTCGGTAATGGGATATTACTGCATCATCATTTATAAGATTATTAACTTTATTAGTTTGTCTTTGTTTATGATTTTATTTATATTTAGAACTTATTCCAGTTGTCAGCCCTTGCATAGAAATGAAAAGACCTGACGAATCTAAATGCCACACTTACCTCCAAGTCCACAGAGTCCTTATACAGCCTTACTAACTACCTAACTACAGACTAGATTGTAACATGCTGCTTTCCAAATTTTCAGTTTTCCGTTATTTCTATTTTCAGCCCAATCACTCAGTGATACTATCCATCTCTGCTTTTATACTTATACAGCTGTTTTATTTTGTCTTCAACTTTGGAAAATTTTGTTTCTAAGTCTTTCTTTATGATTTCTCTGATTTCTTCACAACACTGTTTTGTTTGCATTTAAGACTCTTTGTTAATTTTCAGGTATCATTAGCCCGACCCAGCAGTGAAACGATTAAGGGAGCTAACTTGTACATAAGTGGCTTGCCCAAATCTTTGACTCAGTTGGACTTGGAGAAACTGTTTACATCTTGTGGATCTATCATAACCTCCAGAATACTATATGACCAAATCACAGGTACTTGAGTTTATTCCCTCATTTTCACTCCTTTATTTACTTATTCAACAATTATTTGTAGGTGTCATATGCAAGACCCAGTAGTGAAGGTATAAAGGGCGCTAACTTGTATATAAGTGGCTTGCCAAAGTCACTCACTCAGCACGAGTTGGAGAAGTTGTTTTTACAGTGTGGACAGATTATTACCTCCAGAATTCTGTATGATAACACAACAGGTCAGATTTTCTCTGTTGCATGAGACGTCCATGCAGGGCTGATTTCAATGTTAGCGTTATGTTTGGTATGTTTCGTTTACAAGTTATCGTTTCATTTGTTTCTTTCTTATGTTACTGCTCAATACTTGTTTATTGATTTTTGTTATTTTCATTACTCTGTTACTAATAGGCATTGGCATGAATAAACGGCAGTTGCCTCCCCAGTGCCAAGGCTATAGTGTTCCCATTTATTTCATTTAGAGTTGATGTTTCCTGAAGTATTTGTTTTCTTACATAGCAAATGTGTTTTTGTGCAGATGTGTTGAATATGCTGTTCAGGGATTTCCATGGAATTTGAAATAAAACAGCATTAAGAATCATCAAAATACAATGTGAAACTGGCAGTAGCTCATCAGTGATATAATATTATGTGGTAGAGTTGGGCCTATTCACATAAGTTATAAAATTTGGATAATATGAAATTACAAATACCTATACACCCTTACATTAACTACTTTTAAACATATCTGAATCTTGTTCGTTTGTGTGATACACATATGTATATATATATAAAGCTGGGCTTATATACAGCCCTAGAAATTCAAACAAATTGCCATTGCTTAATTGTTTTTCTATGGCATTGTGATAACAATTTCACAAAAATTAACATACTGCATAATACATTTATATAAATTTATGTGATGACAGTAAAATGTTGCTGAAAACTAGTTAAACAGCAACTTTAAATGCAGCATTACACATTGCTACCACAAATTTTGAAAACAAATATCCCTGAAAAGGCTTTCAACCATCCAGCAATTTTTGTTTTGACATTTTGATTTGGGGGTAAAATATTAAAATTTAATAAAAACCAGTAATAAATGAGTATCACAACTGTGCCATGTCTAACTACACAAGTGAAATGATGCCTGTTGTAAGTTATTTTTTCAAATTCTCATAATGGTACTGTTCTTCGAAGTTCTCCGTCAACTTAACCACTACTGATGTAAACAGAGTTGGTGGTATTTACATTAATAGATGCTGTTAATTTCATTGGAGATTTAAAGGAAAATGTATCTCAGTTGAAAATAGTTTGTTATTTACTGAAATAGAATTATATATTTTGTTAGATTTTACTCATTGTTATAAATCTGTTTTCAAGACAACCCAATTTGGGATTTCATTCCTGTACGATATATAATCTATTTTCACACTGCCTCTGGAATTACATTCTTGTTGGTAAACAGATTTTTGGAAAAGACTCAGAGCTGTGTCTTTTAAATAGGGTTTAAAAAAATCAGAAATCTTGAGGTTTGTGGCAGTTCTTCGAAAAATATGTCAGACCAACCTCTTGGTAATCAGAAGACTGGTTAAAAACCCATCAGTGGCGAGCTCATATTTGACTACATTTCAAAATTGCCAAATGTTTGACATCAAATTGTTGACGATTAATAATTCAATGTGCTCTAGTGATGTCATTAAATAAAACAAACTGTAACCCCATTTGGTTGGGGTCACATTGTTATAAAGCCTCATTACTGTTTATGTTCTCAAGTGTTCTGAATATAATTTGGTTTTTACAGCAAGTTACATTTGTACCTTCAAGGTCTTGCTTGACAGTAGTAAATGTTCTATAAATAATATGAAACAAGGTGCATGTTTACCAGTTATTGTGGGATTCTGCTGCCTGTTTGACAGGGTGTATGTTTACCAGTTATTGTGGGATTCCGCTGCCTGTTTGACAGCTAGCGAGATGTCCAATAAGATCAAGTCTCAACAGACAAACAAAAACTGTTTGCACTATGCTAAATAATAATTTGACATTTTTTAAGAATTTATTTATTTCCTCATATATTTTTTGTTTTCTTTGTACCATATGCATAATGAGTGACATATAAATATGACAGATTTGAGTCATGTGAAACTGAAGTTTACAAGAAGTCGGTTATTAAACACCATTCACCTCATCAAATCCCAAAAGCTGTTTTGAGAAATCCTTATAAAGTGTATGAACATACAGATTTTATGATGAATGAAAATAATACTTAATCCTTAAATTATATATGTTTTCTTCTAATAAATATAGGTGATTGGTGAAAATTAGAGATGTATACTCTTATCAAGTGCCAGTGACGTTAGCTTTTCAAAACTGCAACCTTTTTAAGGAAGTTATTAACATTTTCAAGAATAGTTTAATGAAACTCCAAAAGTAAACAAAAAATGGCTTCAAAGTTTGACAATGTGACATCATAGCTTTTTATGTCGTATTCACTGAGGTTAGGGAGTATTGACTAGAAAGAGTCCTATGACACAGTTTTTAATGTTTTCTTTTTTCATGAATAATCAATAAGTGTTTATATATGTAAATAAAAATGTTTTAGAGAAAATGATACCACATTTACGATTCTTTAATTTACTGACAGAGCCTACTTTTTCCAGCGTTCAAAATTTGTGACACCATTTGGAAGTGTCACCCTAAAGCTGCTATGAAATTGGTTTACAGAAACATTGTAGTACTGTTGGAAAAATAGAAAAGTGTGCTTATTTTCATGAAATTGCCATCACAGTGCCATAGCAAAACAATTTAGTGATGGCAGGTATGTCTGAATTTCAAGGACAGTTTTTCCACATATAGGTAGATTGTAAAAATGTTATTACAGTTCTTGACAATATAGTTACTGCTATATTTACATTGCTATTAGTATTTGTACTACACATTTAACAATGTTATGACAAACAATGATAAAACAAATTGAATTGAATTTGTTTAAAAAAGAAAAGAAAAAAAATCCTGGACGATGCGTTTTCTGTAAATCCTTCATTTTGAATCGGTCATTTCTGTAAAACATAATTATGAAATCTTAACAATTTTAGCTAACCCTTTTCGGTTTGTTTTATTGGTGTTACGAAATCATGGTAGCCTTTTTTACACTTGCCTTGTTTGGAACTGAGGTAATTTTACGCCTACTAAAATTACCATTGACCTCATTTTCTCAGGAATGTTGAGAGTAGGCGTAGTTATTATATTACATAAACCCCTCAGTATTGGTTAAGTGTAAGTATGCATGTTTTTTCTGGTATAATATATCACTATCTGTTAATGTGCTTACTTCCTACACTGTTAATGTGTGCTTGGTGCTTCATCGTGTAAATATTGCTAATAGACATGCCTTGCATAGCCTGTCATATCCATATACCAAAAACATTCTAATTTTGTATACACGGCTAAGATGCAATGTGCATAATGATCACAATGTACCAGGTTAGTTTGAAATAACGTCTTGTCATTTTGTATATCTACAGCTAACATAGTACTGTATTTTGTGAAGTCAGTATTAAGAATGGTAATTGTAACTGACATAATTCAGTTAAGTGCATGTCAAGGTACCTTAAGATATGTAATTTATCTAGTTGGTGTGAAGATAATTAATGCTGACATTAATTTATTGTCAGTGTGAGGAAATACTAATCAAGATGTAATTATCAAGAGGTGATTAATTGCCAATGTAATTTGTCAAATCAGTGAAACAGTACTATAGTGTAACTTTTGTTTTTAAATACAAAGATACTGTCGTATCCATTGCTTACCTGAAAATCATTCTGGGTGAAACATCTCAAATGGGGAGAGCCATTTTACCAGTTTTCACATTTTGTGCAATAAAACAAAATCATTGAAAATGTGCTGGGTTTGCAAGAATGCAAAAAAGTAATATATTTTGTCATTGCTGACATAACTTAGAAATTCTAACATAACTTAGAAAATTGTATCTGTGAGGAAATGCAACGGCATCGTTTACCAAGTAAATGGGGAAAATGCTAAAAATATAATTTATCATGTTGAGGAAATATTAAAATTAATTTACCAAGTTTGTGAGGAAATTCTAAGAGAAGTTATCAAGTGAATAAATACTAATTAATAGTAATAGACACATTTTAATATCAGATCCATGTGAAGAAATTCTATGATATTTAATGTATCTAGAGGCTATTTAAGAAATGCTAATAGGCATAATGTAGTTATCAATAATCAAGTCGGTTAACCTTGGGCCTAACACATGTGACCACCATTGTTATGATATTACAGTCAATGCTTATTATTGAATCATTTAAATACAGTGTAGTTGAGCTTTACATTTTCAGTCATATTGATAGGTATTTTGGTTTTTTTTTATGCAAATTAAATTTAACTCTTCAGTAACAGATGCAACATGATTGAATAGATATAATCCAAAATGTTGCCTGATGCATATATATATTTCTGTGATGTCAGTATATTGTTTATACTATTCTGTATTAATATTAGTAATAGTATTATATTGAATGAATACTAATAATTGTTCAAAGATTCCTGTACCAACTGCTGGACCAGAGTTTAACACATCAACAAGTCCACTATTTTGGGTAGTAGTAGTAGAATTTAGGTCAGGACTTGATGAAGATTCACTGAATTTATTTGTGTAATATATAGTTGACCATCCCAAGTATTTTAAGGAGTTAGTGACTTTATAAAGTGTTGTTAAATGCTCTATCAATCTAAAACGACAACTTAATTTTTAATCAGGAGTCAGACATAGTATTTATGATAATCTGCCACCTTGTAGGTTTTTATTTTCACTAGCAAGCAGTTCTCTATATTGTGGGTAAGTAGTACTAGTAGCTTGTACCCACCTCATCCTCACCTGAAAATTGAAAGTGTTTCTGAGCTCACCTTTTGTCATTTGTTTTATCTCATGAAACATGAAAATCAGTTAAAGAGACCTATTTAAAATGATTTACAGGCAAACAGCAGATTGGCGTCCTGCAATTGTTAGATGGAAAGTTATGCTGTAGGTTATTATTATGACTAGCAGCTAGTGATCTTTTTTGTACTTTGACAATGACAGTATAATTAAACTTGCACAGTATATAATTGCTAGGTCGACAATCTTGGTAATTGGGGATAACTACATAAATTGCATTTAAGAGATAGTATAACAACATATAAGTATGCCATTATTACAGCCATTGTGTAGCACAAATATTATTATACAAAAAGTATTCTAGGTTTTGTCACCTGGGGTCTTATGCAAGTAAAATACTGTATTTTTCTCAAAATGATATATGATGTGGACATGGTAAGTTTTAAAAAAAAAATTCCTTTGCAGTTATTATTCCTTTCCTGAAAAACTGGATGAATTATAAAGTAGTAATATTTAATGTTACACTGTAAAACTGATGATTTTGCCACTAACAGATTTAAAGTCATATAGGATAAATAAATGATTTGTATTTATTTAATTGTAACAATATTAATGAATTAAAGAAATTACCATGTTTGTTTTGATTATTCATTAAAATGTTTGTTTTCATTAATTTTGATGTCATGGAATATTTTAATCAACAAGTGCTTGTCAAAGCATATCGCTACCTATAACATAACTTTACTTATTTGTAAAGTTACATGTTTACACAAATATTATAATACCATCATTAACACACATTCATCTAATGTGTGTGCCATTTGTCTTGACTAAATTTTGGGTACCTTGGATTGTGATTCTGTTACTGCAATGCAATAAGAAATATTTGCAGTCAGCATGGGGATTAATAGCTTAGAACCATTTTGAATCCCCACAAAAATCACTGGTTTCATCTTAGGTTGCCAAAACTAGTGAATACAACCTTATTGACAACTATGTCATTGCTCAGTTTTATCGTAGATGGCCAAAACTAGTAAATACAACTTTATTGACAGCTGTATATGTTTGCCCAATGTTACCTTAGGTGGCCAAAATCAGAGAATAAAACCTTATTGACAGTAACATATGATTGTCAAGTTTTATTTTGTGTGGTTAAAACTAGCGAATACAAGCATAAGTGAACACGGCATGGTACTGCTTTCATTACCACACAGGAGATGAGAAGCAGCTGATATTGAAACCTTTGTTACATACCAGTTAGACTGTGTTTGTCATCCAGTTGAATATTGATTAGTGTAACAGATGTTCTCAACCTCAACACATTTCATTTCTTGTGCTTGTACTTGAATACATACCACAATCATGTTTGTGTCTTTGTGATGTTTGCTTTCAACTTCATACATTTAAACACTTGAATATAAGTTACAGATGTTGTCATACATATATGCATATATCTTGTTTAATTATCAGCAACTTCTATTTGTGTTAGGTTTTGTCTAATGAATTTCTAGGTAAATTAGTTTCATGAAATTATTTCCACTGACTGTAAAAAAATACATTAATTATTGTAGTTTGTAAGAAGCTACAAGCTTTTGAAAGGAGGAATGTAAATTTTTTGTTTATTTCATGTTTAATGCAAAGCATAAATTATTTATAGATACAAAGGTATTGTTCACTTTATAGCTACATTTAATATATTATTTTCAATGTGGGCTTGTATTAATTTGTTTAAGTCTCTAATTAGTCAATACCATATTTGAGTTTGAATTTCAGTAGAAATGATTTCAACTTGACAGACATCGATTTCACTGGAGAGAATTTCACTTTCATGTAGCAGTCTTAGTGATCACATAATAGTGATCTTAGTAATTTGAATGAAGCCTCCATTTATTTCAGCATAGCAGGTCCAATTTCTTGTTGATGGTCAACGAGAAAACAAGCCATAGTAAAACCACCAGTGACCATATTGATTTAAATGAAGCCTTCAGTGACCACAATTCTCCAATGGCCTTTTATCTTTGAACTTAAGTCATCTATGGACAAAATCTCTATAGTGGAGATAAAGTGAAAATTTAAGTAGAATGTTTATACAATAAACCAAAATATATCTCCAGGCTAAATAAGATTGTGATATGTGCACAATGACTGAAGACTGACGGACTAGCCTATGACATGACCTTCATGAAAAGTGATGTGAAATTAGTAACAGTTACTAGTCGAAGCTATTAATTCATACTGTGATATGAAAAAGCTGGTGTTTGAAGTGAAAATGGTTGTATGAATCTTTACAATACAGTATTCGTTTTTAATTTTCAGGGTTATCCAAAGGGGTAGGTTTCATTCGCTTTGACCAGAGAATAGAGGCAGAACGAGCCATTGCAAAGCTGAATGGACACATCCCTGAAGGAGCAACTGAAGGGATTACCGTGAAATTTGCTAACTCGCCAAGTTCGAACAAAAACGTAACAACACTGTCTCCAATGGCATTGGCAGCTACCTATGTATCACCGACAAGGAGGTATTTTGGACCAATTCATCACCCAACAGCAGCAAGCAGGTTGAGGTTAGTTGATGGTTGTACACTCCCATTATTTGTCCGTCTGTATCCCCACTTTCAAAAATACAAAAATCTCGTTTGTGCTGTAAAATATTAAAGGATGAAGCCTGTAAAGTCCCATTCAGATACAGGTTTCTCAGGTACCACAATCAAAACACAGCTAACATCCTTTAAAATTTGTATACAAACTTTTTCCCTTTTAATGCATTTGGTTGTAGTAATGAAAACATGTTATCTTTCTAACAATTAAGATAGTTTATTATAGAAAGTGTGAGATTGAATCTGGTTTGGCTTAAAACGTTTGTAAATCTGTAGAAGGTTATCAAATTGAAAAAGATAAACTGATTTTTTAAAAATTAGAATTGAAAATTTGTTGTAGCAAAATGAAATGAATCTGGATGTGGAATGAGGCCTGTTAATAGACCCTAATTTAGGGAAGTACCTGAAGTTGAAAAAGTAGACATAAAAAGTTAAATTTGTGTTTGGCGTTTGTTAGTGTAAAAGTGCTGGAAATTGCAGTTTTCTCTTTGGCTCTCAAGGATTATTTGCAACCATCAAGTTTCCTTAAATTGAATTTTGTTTTAGTCTACCAATGTCAGACCCTTCAGGAAGCACTTGTTTATTGCACTTTACAAAATGTTATTTTTTTGTTCTGCTTCCACACATTTTCTTTTGCTGTTGTAGTACATAAGCAAAATGTCCATAATAATTATTTTGTTATTTATTTTGGCATTTATTATTGGCTTTAATGTAAATTTTATATAGATTTTATGTTGAAACTAATTTTATTGTCTGTATAATTCATATTAATGTTTTTAGTATTCTGCTGTATTATAAAATTGTCAGACTACAGTAATATAATAATTAGGTCTTCATGACCTGTATTTCAGTGATTGGTTAAATAACTGGTTCAATACCAATGTTAAATTCTGTTTAAATAACAATATTTAATTTGTCACATGGAAGCATTATTATAATTTTACTCCTATTTCTTCATGCTTATTTCGATAATTGTGACAAAATAAAGGCAAGCTAACATTCCTATCATAATTTGTTTGTGAAGATGGAACATGTTGCTTATATGCAATTATTGTTGTTCAGTTAGTTTTGTTGGATGAAAGTTTTCTGAGTTATCCTTCGTTTACTACCCATTAGTCCTTTTCTCTTTTAACAGTTTTCATTACTTTTTCTTCTTGTTTATTAGCAAAGGAGATTTTGGCCTGCCTGCGGTCAATATCTTCACTTAGAACATATTTTAGATTTTATTGCTGTATATTCTTTTAGTAAAGTTATCAAATAATAAATGAATTATTAATGTAATAGTCTGTTTCATGTAGTATTTAATTTCTCTTTATCAATAGATGTAACAGTTAAAACTGACAGACAAATAAAGAGATACTAATTTTGTAAAAAATAATTATCTTTAGTTTCCATTGTATGGTATTGTTTCAATTGTAACATTTTTTTACTAGTGTGCTAAAATTACTCAAAAGTTATGCATCTTTAAGTGTATTATTTTTGTCTGGGTATGAAATTAACATCTTTTTATTTGTAACTGGTAAGAATGATTTTATATAATGTTCAGATTTTAATCGTGCTAAAAAGCTTATAAAAGTGGGTGCTAGCTTTACTTACGTTGAATTCCTACCATGACTGTTTAAATTGAAGTTGTTTTAAGAGTGTTTGCCAAACTGAGTATCTTTTTTTCAGGTACTCACCTCTTGAAGCTGGATTATTACCAAGCACTATTCTCCCGACAGCAGCAGCTGCTGCAGCTGCAACAGCGACGAGCACAACCAGTGCCCTAAACGGCACAGGTTGGTGTATTTTTGTGTATAATCTCGCCCCGGATACAGAGGATAGTGTGTTGTGGCAGCTGTTTGGACCTTTCGGTGCTGTGCAAAGTGTCAAGGTGATTCGGGATTTCCAAACCCAGAAGTGCAAAGGATTTGGATTCGTCACAATGACCAATTATGATGAATCGATGATGGCAATACAGAGTCTGAATGGATTCAGTCTCGGCAACCGGGTTCTACAGGTGTCATTCAAAACCAACAAATACAAGTCATAAGATCAACCCTCGTTTGTCATCTAGTCACCAATAATATACATTTTGGAACCAATACAGATATACATATTCATTCAGTAAAACCTAGCGAACCAACAAGTGTTCATTTTTATATTGTCAGACTACTGTACAAGGTAAAACTGAAATTTTTGACTCACAGTAACATTGCATAAATGGAGTCCAATTTGCCATAATGATTTTGAAAAGTGCATCATGGAAGAATCTCAATTTCAGTTTAAACCACTTGTGTTCACCCTTTTTTGTGCATAACTCGTTTTTATTGTTATTTTGTTCCGGTGTATATTGAGTTGTCTATCTATTTAATATTTGTGTTTACATTTTGAAACTAGCTTTTTGTGTCCTAGGAATTGATGGATTTGTGAAAAATCATCTTTGCATAATTTATTATCCTTTTTTCTTTTCTTTGTTTTGTGGAAATGTGCTTAAAGTGCACGTAGCAAGCTCAAGGTTTGATGATTTCAGTATTGTTACATGTTCAATTTGAGTATGTTATTTATTGCATTATTTATTCAAATCCATGAGTCTTTATTTCTTTTTGTTGTTGTCATTTACATTAAATTTTGGTTTACTTTGATTTTCTTGTGTTTGTTTTGTCTTGCATGGAGCCTTTCCTAACCAGGTTTGGCCGATCTTTACTTTGTTTACTTTTACTTGATCATTTAAAAGGGAATTAATCTGTAAACACTACTACCATACCAATTGAAAGAGACTATAAAACAAAAAGGGAAAATCGATTTTGTCTCTGTTGTTCACAATGGATGGCAATGTCTCAGATTTGTTCTATTATTGTTTATTTTATTTTATTTTGGTTCTAATTTTTTTTTTTCAATTTCCTGCATGCATTTGGTTATAACACTAACAACGCATGTTTGAAGTGAATGAGTCTTACGTTTGATTTTTCACTTATTTTTGGTGGCTCTCATTACTCATTGTCATGCTGTCAAATAATGTATCTTAAGTTTTTTGGATACATGCTGAAAAATACATCATATATCTATATATGTATATATACATATATGAATCTTCCAAAAACAAAACTGTTGATGAAATATTTAATTTACCTTTTTAAGCAGGTTTCCACTGTTAGGTCACAGAGTTTATGTATATATTATAATATTATATATATCTTATAAGACATCACATGAAAGTGTCTTTATCCGATACCAAGCTTGCTTGAAAATATACATATATACACCGATATCAAGCATACCTGGTATCTTCATCTAAATCATAAAAACACTTTAACCTCATTTATGAAGACAAAGTCATTTTACATGCGACAAGTCGAGACATTCCTGTGGAAGCGTGTTCTCTCAGTTCACGCTTGCAGCATACGATGTGCACGTATAATTCAGACTGAGATTTGTATGTACATATTGGACAGGTATATGTATAAATTTGCAACGTTGACGAAGAACTGTGCACTATGTGATCACCCCAATTCCAAGTTTATAAAGATTTTTTTATACATTTGAGAGAAGATCTGATTGTATGTTTAGAAACTTTACTGCTCTCTTTTGAAGGAGCTTAATCTTGACAAGTCTTGTTGGAAAATTGTTTTTGATGTATAATTGTTCTATTTTATGGACAAACAGCAAATATTCTTATACTTTGACTTCCAGTGTCTCCAGTTTTAGGCCCTGTGGCCAGAATATATATGCAATTCCCTTTTATCCTATTAGTCAAGGAAATTTTTTGAAACTGTGTGATCAGTTTGTTACATGTGTGTTATTCAGTTTTGTGGCCAACTTGAGGAGGCGAGTATTTCCAATCTGTGGCTATGTAGATGTTATTTCCTGTTAAACATAAAATCATGTGCCAATGACCCAACAGTGCTATATAGTACAATTTTGTTAAATTTCTGGTTTCACATTTAAAAACACCTACAGCTTCGTTTGTGACACAGCCGGTATGAATTTTTAAAACATAAGTTATGCATCATTATTTCAATAGGAAACAATTCTTATTTCCAGTTTTTACAATTTTGTTTCAATAATCGTGAAACAAATTTCAATTCAATTTTCCATCAGATTGTTTAATTCGATTTTTGTTCTTTGATTCGTTCCTTCATTCTAGTTTTCATCTGGAACTATTTAATTGTATTCAAAATGTTTTTACATTTTAACATTTTCTTGTTCAGTGTTTTAATTGTTTGAGACTTTTTTCTCTTGCTTCATTCCATTGTATTTTTGATATTGGGTTTCCTGTTTTGGTAAGGGCTGTTAACACCATAAGCACAATACACAATTTGAGACAGGATGTGTGCATCTTTCAGCCAGAACCCACCCATTATGTAAGAGTTTCACTTTGATTGTCTTAATACATGTGCTTTCTGCTTTTGCGTTCATATTACCAAATATTAGGAGTCTTGTCCCAATAGCTATGTTTTACCAGTGCTCCAGATAAATTAATCACCAAATTTTAACATATAAACAGCAATAAATTTTGAAGAGTACAAAAGCCTAAATAAATAAAGATGTGTTTTCAGAAACAGGAAAAAAATTAAGTTGGGCTGGTATAACATTTTTTTCTTTTCAAATTTTACCAGTATTTTTTGTTTTTTAATTAAAATACTGAATAACAAGATAAAGCATCAGAACATTTTTGTTTGGAAGAGTGGTTTCAGGAAACACATCATTTTGTTTGTTTAGGCCCAAGGGCAGATTTGGAATTTTTTAACAGATGCAAAAGATTTTTATAGCCTTTCTCTCTTTATTATCAATTTTTACCATGTTGATAGACAGAGAAAGATCTCGGGGATAAAGGTTAATGATTTATGATTAACTAAATGTATAAAATAAAATTGGTTTGTTTGATCAGTTTACTTATTAGTACTGCATTTTGTGCTTAAAATAAAACAATTTCATCAGTACATAGATGCATCCCTCCCCACTGGGTCTGCCCTTGTGTACTGAATTGTCTTAAAATGTGATACTTCTAGGCCCTTATTGTTGGTAATTATAATTCTGTATTAGTTATCCTTACATGTATGCTTATTTTTTATTTTCTTTGAAACTTAATAATGATTTTTAATGGCAATACTCCATTATAAAAATTAACTCCTTTACTATTTTGTATTAAATCAACTTATCTGGAGCTCTGTTTCAGTATCTTCAATCAAAACCTTTCATTATTTCTGCAGTTTTTATTGTTGTAATGAAAAAATTCTATGAGGCTCTAAGCTGTTGTCAGTCATTATTTGTAGTTCAGTTGTATTGCAATATTTGTACTTTTACATGTGAACTATTTACACAAATAAAAATCTTGCAAGAAAGACCCATATGCATGGCTTATTAATGGTATTATATAGATAGGGTTACATTGTATTGCGTACAACACAAGATTACACAAGATTACACTACCACAATCCCAGAATGAAGTTTGTCTGTGTACATCACAAAGGTTATACTGTACCATAAACCCTAGAATGAAGTTTGTCTATGCACAACACCAACGTTATACTGTACCACAACCCTAGAATGAAGTTTGTCTATGCACAACACAAAAATTATACTGTACTACAACCCCAGAACCTGGAACCAATTTTAGAAAAGCTAGCTTGTCAGATCAAGTTTGTGTGATGGCAGTACAGTGTTACTGCAAAATAATTTTACAACGGTTTATACATTGCTGATTGCTGCACTGAATTTTAAGGTTGATCTAGTCAAATGTTAGTAACCTATTAATACATTTTTGTTATTAAACTGGTCTCAGTATGTCACTGAAAATGAAACCATTAAAACTGACTAATAGTGTCATGAAAGGGTAAACTGTTTCTTGAAATTGGATAACACAATTTTGAAGTACGTAGATATGCTAGTCTTTTGTATTTCAAATGTGTGTATAGGCCTATCCCTATAAAGTGTAGGAGTGGGTTTAGCTCAAACAGTAGCTTGTCTGCCTGTGAACCGGTCAGTCGTTGGATCGATCCTTCTCAGTTGACCCATTTGCAATTTTGGCTATTTTTCGTTCCAATCAGTGGTCCACAATTGGTTCATCAAAGGCCATGATATGTGCTATCCTGTCTGTGGGACAGTGCAAATAAAAGACCCCTTGCTGCTTATCAGAAAGAGTAGAATATGTAGTGGCAATGGGATTCCTCTAAATAAATGTGTTTTAATTACCATACAATTGGTGTCCAATAGCCGGTGATAAGATAAAAATCAATGTGCTCTAGAGGAGTCGTTAAATAAAACAAACTTCTTTTTGTATTTATAAAGTGTGGACTAAACATTTGTATGGTCTGATGATGAGGTTCAACTCTACAGTCTAGAGTCTGGACTTCTCAGATATTTTATAAGCATGCCTTGAAAGCAAAATATTTTAAAATATTTAGTGTGATGTGAACTCAACTATTCTAGTTTCTATTAACTTTTGTTTTCTTCCAAATATGTCTAATTCTAATAATACTCATTCATCAGTTTTTTTAAGTGTGGTTGTGTTTGTGTATTTTATTACTAAAAGATGTTAGGTCATCTTGTATCTAAGTCATTCATTTTGTCCTATAAGCACATACGTCATTCAACAACTATTGCAATTACTTTGTGTAGAGAATATGTTGGTAATGTTTTGTAATTACTTAATAAAATCATGCCAAGTTGAACTACTAAAACGTGCACAACTCGGGCAAATAACATCAATTATTTGAGCATGATGGAAGCTGATACCTTCGGGCAGTAATCCCTTATTGATTTATTCTGCCATTTTAAAATAAATACAGAAATAAAATGTTACGGATATAAATTGGAATAAAAAATTTGCAGTTTGAATACACAGCTTGTCTGTAGTTTGGAAAAACGTAATATTTCAAAATAATTCTAGAAAATGAACGTTTTGGAATATTGTGTTTTTCCACGAGTAATTGCTATTATTAGTTCAAAGACTGCTCTCAAACCATGACATCCAGTTTTAGAAACTGATGATTAAATGCTGGTATTTTTATTTTGATAAATGGCTGGATATTTTTATCCTACAGACATTTTACCTGGGGATTTGTTTTGTCTTCATATGACAGCAAACATTTTGAATGATATTTGTCTATTTAGCAGTTTATTACCAAGTTGGACAACAAGTAATTTTCGATATTTTTTAAAACTTGGTTGAAATACACTTTGGACTTTAACCAAACAGAAGCCAGTTAGTGTCAAAAGCATTGTTTCTATTTAAACAGAAATATTGCTAATAAAATGGTTTAAATTAAGCTATATATGCCCAACATGATAACTGTTAGCAGAAATATAGCCACATACCAAAGTTACATGAAATAATTTGAAACTAGTGCTACTGGTATATTAGTCACCGGAATGGTATGTTCAGAGCTTAAACCAGTTAAGTCATAATGTTCATTGAGTGTGAACACCTGTGACTGATTCTGTTGAGTGCAACTGATAATTGTCCGATTTTCTGCTTTTTCAGATAAAACTGTTGACACTAGAGTGTGAAATAATGATTATTTTCCCAGTTAGGTGCTGCTAGTCTAACTTACAATTTGAAATGATTCTTTCAGTTATCACCCGTTCACATGGAGATGGAAACGTGATCTGTATTTTATAAATGGCTGGTCCTGACTTTGTGTGGATCAGCATGGGCGTAAATCCCAGGAGGGGACATGTCCCCCAACTTTTTGGACAGGGGTACACCTATGTAATTATCCCCCCCACTTTTTGCTTCAAAAAACATTAAAATTCCATAATAATAATCTTTACTAGTATTTCACTTTATTGTATCAATGTAACACTTAACCATGTTGTCTTAGCGCAAATATAGTCATACTGAAGTAAACAAGGGGTCTATAATGGCATCAAACCAAGGGGGGGAGACAGTGGGATGGTCTGTGCCCCCCACTTTTTGGACAGGGAGGTCCATTCCCACCACTTTCAGAAATGGATTTTCGCCCTTGTGGGTCAGGTTAATTTAAAGTCCTGCTTCATCAGCAGTAGAAAAACTGATATACTATACAACTTCCTATTAAACTGGGGATGGATCTGTGAGTGAACAAAATGTATATCCACTTTAGGCACCAATTCACTTTTCATTATTACTTTTAATTGGCTGAAAGTATTTGATCACCTCACAAATGTACGTCTACCTTGTACGTCTACCTTAAAGAGAACCACCTAAAGTGTTGGGCACTTTCCCAATGTACATGTGTGCATCTCGTTCAATTATTTTTCTCTTAAATTCAAACCATATACGATGTTTCATGTAGATAAAATATAAACTCAAAAATATTCTTGAAGAGTCATGATTCATCATAAATTCAGAAGAAAAAAGGATTTTAGCTTCTAAAGCATACATATTGCAGGTTTTATTTCAAAATAGAACAAAGCATACAGATTGCTAGTTTATTACAAACAACAAAGCTTACAGATTTCTAATTTTATGCTTGATGTGGCCAAAAGTTAACAGAGTTTAAAAAAAATAATAATTCTTTTTAAGCATCTCCTGTAAAATTAACAAAAAGTTTCATACATCTTGGTCACCCACCAACGATACTTTTCAGGATTTTGAGACAGACCTGAATTTTAATTTGTTACTAAGAGGGAGGAGGGTCATTCATTGGTGCAGCTAGGATTTTATGGTGGAGTTGGAGAGGGGGTGCACCTGCACTAACAGGCAGGCCCATGCTCACCTGTTAGGCCTGTACCATATTGGAAAAATGGGGCACCATATTAAACTGCTCATTAAGTATTTTTGTAATCAGTTCTAAGTACCAGGAGACGTGGGCCCCCTGAAAATTGTATGCCCATGGCAACTGGCCCCTCTGTCGGGGCTTTCTGGTAGGATACAAGATGAGCTACTTTAAAAGGTGGTGAAGAAACAAAAAAGGTCGTCTACATTAATTTCCATCCCTTCTTAAACACTAGTAGGTATTATAATGATGCACATTCACTGCAAGTTATTAACTGGTGATGGTAACATGCATTAATTTCAATCCCTTCTTAAAGACTAGTAGAACATAAACTGATTCAAATACTATACAAATTACTAAATGGCTCACAGTCACATGCATTAATTAGGTCGCAGCTTGAACTAATCGAAAATTATAATTGGTATAAAGTAACTGAATATATTAATAAACATGCTAAAATAACTCCACAGGTGTTTCTAATTTACAAGATGGAAAAAAAAATCGTAAAGTTAAAACATCTGTTTCACCCGCGTCTCTACATAATTCTAGATCTTTGCCTACAAAACCTGAAGTGCATGCGAACCTAAATGACAAAACAATTTGTTAAAAAAAAAAATTCTTTATGCTTCATTGGCAATGTTTTTTTGTGTGTGATGTCGCATGTTCAACATGCTGTAACGTACACGTGTGATGTCGCATGTTCAACATGCCGTAACGTACACGTGTAATGTCTCCAGTTTTAACATTTGTGTTCAACTTCTCGCTACATTTGTTAAACACTTATTCCAGGCATGTGAATTGTACGCCCATCGGCGTATGTACGCAATATTAAAGTTGATGGTATACCCCGTGCGCTCCGAACCTTTGAGTAAAAAAATAAAATGACAAATAATTGATGTAGGTACAAAACTTGATTAATTTAATGGAAACAGTTTTCCTCAATTTCTGTGCAATTTATGAGGCAAAAAATCGGCTTCCAAGAAAAGGCAATTCCAAATTTATTTTCAGGCGGGGGACTTCATCCGCCAGAACCCCCTATTGGGAGTTGCCCCTTATCAGGGCCTAGGATTTGGATTTAATGCTGAATACGCGCCAACCACTTCTTTCATTTCCCATATGTGATTATTCTGAATGTTTTGCCATTTAAATACGTTTTAAGTTTTGATTATATTCTCCAGAGAATGATATTTATTTTACTTTTAAATAGAAGAGCATTTTAATCTAATGGTAGGCTAGGCTAGCTGAGGTTTAAAAAAAAAAAATCCAAAAAAATCGATACTATATCAATTGACTGACAGAATAAAGTGCATATCGGCTATACTGTGAACAATATTAACACATATAGGTGGTTTTCACCAGCCAGACAGTTCTGATAGTTATGAACATTGGCATTATTTATTATCTGATTTATTTGGAATGAATGGAATTGTGAAGCACTAATAAGTTAAAGGTACGCTATCTTAGTTTAAGACGCCATGTTTTTAAATATTTTAATTTATTTCTGATAACGATCGATCCCTATAAATGTATTATCATAATTAATGTTTTTATTGCTAATAGCAAATTATAATAACTAAATACTAATTATTTTTTTAAACATTTGCAGTTGTTTCAAATAACAGTTTGATATTAATTTAAAACTGATGTAAAGTGTGAAGATAGGTGTGCGTTACCTGAACCCTGTTGCATTATTTGCATTTAGTTTTCAGGTTTCACTTTCATAATTAACTTAAACCTTTAAACTCATTTAAAATTTTCTATTTGTAGCATAAAATAAAATTGATAATAAATTCAGTTCTAACTTTAATTTTAATACTGCGCACACAAAATATACAGGACGAACACGGTTCCTAAGATCATATATTGTGCATGAAACAATTGATTTTTATTTCCACTTAGCCTAATTGTTTTTTATTATTATAACAATTTATAGTATTATGATAACAGCCATTCTTACGTCATCGGACACGATTTTAAAAATTTCCATATGCAGTTATGATCATTGTCAGTAAATTGTTTTAATAGTAATTTATTGTTTAAAACAAAACGTGTTTGTCGTAAAACCATCCACTTGTATAAAACAATTTTTTTAAAGATTATTTTTATAAAACTCGACGTTTCGTCTAGATATTACAGCAGGGCCCTCAAGAGGGAAAAAATGTGCTGGTGCGACACCTATTGTAGGCCCCCCTGCCCCCCCCCCCTTTTCCAACACTAGTCATATATATGTAGATGATTCATTTGCACTATACATGTATC
>JAULBS010087795.1:0-17936 GCA_032355785.1 Symmetromphalus regularis | reverse complement strand
TTTCAAAGTATTTTCTGGAGGATGACCCCAATTCCCCCTACAACATTCGGTGCTCCACCGTAAATTTGGAATCCAAATCAAAAATGGCTGGGTACGTCCCTGATGTATATATGTTCATTATACTTGATGCAATAAAATTTAAAACCTGAAACATTTTAACAATCATTATTCATTGCTAGATTAAAAAAAAACTTACTGTGGCGAATTTTTTTAATATGGCTAAAAAATATTAAATCACTGTGGCGACAAATATATATGTCCCAGTCAGAGTACTGTAAATGTCTCTCAATAAACTTTCCAACTGACATCAGCTATCAAATTTTAATGGTATGGTCAAATTACATCCCGTTTATGCAATTTATGAGCAAATTATCTCCTGTTCAAATCTCTTAATCGGCTTTGCACTCTGGATCAAACAGCTGGAAAATCCAAAGATATTCAGAACAGGGTTAAATTTTTTAAAATTAAAGTACTATCACCCTGTTCAAACAAGAATTGCTTATGTGAAGCTATTAGTTATGAAACATGGCATTTACATCTAGAGAAACCCTAGACATACTACAGGCAACTATTTTCCACACATCTTCGTATTTGGGATAAAATAAGCTTATTTTCAAACATGCCTTTAACGAATACATACACTGCAGTTGTTGCTAATTGTCTTGGGTCTGAGAACAGAATACTAGTAACTAGTGAGGAGCAGCTAACCCACAGGAAAAATATTTCAGCTCGCCTGGGGGACTAACTGCCTAAAAACAATGTTACTATTCCCCCCATGTATAACCAGTAGTACCCACCTCCCAATCATTTGTTCAAACACTGACGAACTGTAACATTTGTGGCCTATTACGAGAAGATAAGACTTTCTAGGAAAATGTTCAAGGAACGCCTAACAACCTAGTTAGTTTAGCATGTCATTGATTGTGTAATGTACTAATACATTAAAAATAAATGAAATTTAATGTTTATGTGAAGAAAAAATCTAATGGCCTAGGGGACTTTAATTATATATAAAAATCATTTAAATATTGTGGTTCAAAACCATTTTGTTACTAGCTCACACCTACCATGAGTCACTATTACCAAATGTTTGACCATCCAATAGCCAATGATTAATAACTCTATGTGCTCAAGTGGTGTTATTTAAATAAATAAAAAAATTAAACATCAATCATCCCTATTGAATATACTTGCATTTCTTAATTTCTAAACTTGTAACATGTTTATTTCATATCCTGACATGAACACAAGTTTCCACGAGCTCTCAAAGTTTGTATCTATCTCAATTACAAGGTTTTCCTGAATGCATGAGAAACCTTTAAATATACCACAACATTTAATCTAATCCCATTTAGCTTTCCAATTGAAAGCATCATGCTATGATAACCACACGAAATAAGATGATATATTTTATTGATGGTATTTACATCAGTTCAATTTTTTTTCCAATCTATTTCTTTTTTATTATAATTTTATTGTCTTTTTTTCTAAACAGAAGTTCACGCTGTTGGCGTCTGTGACTGTAAAGTTGATAAAGAATGCAAACTGCCTTCCACCATATGAAGATTAGATTTCCACTGAGAGAGGTACTGTCGCAGAAGCTGCCATTGTTGTTTGCTAAATGTCCGGTGTGTTGTTGAGAAAATTATCACTTTCTTCTGAATCTGGTCAATCTTTGCTCTCACAGCTTTTGTCCTCAGTACTGAAATATTAAAAACAAAAACATTCAAAACAGTATAGAGTATTTTAGATGTTTAAAAACAATTTGTTGAATATAAGTTACTAAGGCATGGACAACAGTTTCAAGGAAAGGGGGAGGTTAATTTGCAATTTATTTGGTTTCCCATTTTTAAGGAAATACTATTTAAATTATGTGGGGAACATAAATATTAAGTATAGCAGTAAAGACGTGTAACATCCATTTCTGCTCATTTCATCTTTTTTTTTTATACAAAAAGTAAAAAATAAGTTCTTTTAGGAAAACAAAGGTGAGTTTAAACCCCCTAACCCCACTCCTCCTATGTGTTTGCTATTGTAACCTTGTTACCAGGGTTCAAAATTAAGAAGTATTTACATTGGCCTGATAAACTAATAGATTAGACTCTAAGAGAAGTACCCCCTTTCTCTTTCCCCATTAATGGTTGGAAAAAATTGAAATATATCAACTGGGCAGGAGAACTAGTGTTATTTAAATTTTATGTCTGTATAAAATTTTAGTTATTATCATAAAAAGATAATACAAAAATTCTTTAGTTTATTCTATCTTGAAACTGATTTTTGTGATAACTGTATTAGTGTATAATGATTTTATGCCAGAAACTATAAGAATAGACCATAAAGCATTTCTGATAAAGGAATAATCATGTTAATTGCATAAAATATTTAGGAACCATTCCTATCCAATTAAGATGAAAAATTAAATAAAAATTGTTGATTTTATCAACATTAAGGAAAACAAAATGCTGCATAGACAGAAAAATGAATCCAAATTAATAATGTCAGTATTTCTCAGATACCCACTGATTGCCGACAATGCTAGTTTTGTTTGTGGGGTGAAATATGTAACATCTCTTAAAATGGATGTCACTTTGGATATCCACAAATTTAATCTTGCATCAGTGATTTTCCACAATTAACAAAATTAGTTAATGTGAAATTTTCTTGATGCCAAAAATTACTATTTTATAAATGGCACAAAACTGAACACAAATTAAAATTAGTCCCTCAAAGTAATAATGAAAAAATGTCTTAAAAGTTTTTTGTTTGTTTAACAACACCACATTGATTTATTAAAGATTGGCTATTCTGACATATAGTCAAGTGTGAGCTAGCCTCTAATGGGTTTTGAACCACTGTCAATCAGCTTGAGAGTCCCGACACATTACCATTAATTTTTGAACAAGGCAAGCTCTGGAGTTCATAATTGCAGTGAAAAACGACAACCCCATGACATGAAAGCTGTGTTTAGAGATACAATGCTATGTTTGCTACACTAAACTGTGACAAGCAAACCATACCACATTCTACTGTACAAAATGTAATGTCATACTAATTATTTCAATCAAAACCTTTCACATTGAAAAAAGGAGTAAAACAAAGAGGGGAGATAAGCCATAAAAAGCTACAAACCCTCAATAATGAAATCTTCGACGTCCTCATCTTCTAGCTGCATTTCTTCCACTATAGTCGTGTAATCAATTTCCTTCCTGTTTTCAGCCATCTGCATAAATGTCAGCAAGCGCATCTTTTGCATGTTTTGATCATGTGACAAACCTACAAAAATACAATAAAGATCAACACATTTATCTTACGCATGTTCTGATCATGTGGCAAACCTAAAAAAAAATCAAATTTAATTAAAAAATATTTTTTTTAATAAAGGCAATAAAATGCCATGACAGGCAAGAAACCAGAAAAAAATGGCTGCCATGTATTCAACCTAAAATCCAAATCCAAGGGATGCCTAGGCCCAGATAGGGAATTCCAGGAAGGTGGTCACCAGCCTGAAAATGAATTTGGTATTTTGGAGGCTGATTTGTTGCTTCATGTAAACAGAAATTGAGAAAAAAATTCCATTTTTACCTACAATGATGGGCAGATGGGACCTACGGAATATACTGTGAACATTACTGGCACATATACAAGCCTATAGGTGTACAATTCCTATTAACGTTTATATTGTTGACTGTTGTGTAACTCATTAAAAATTCTTCTTATACAAGTTAGACAGACCATCTTAATAGTTTAAAACAAAACAAAAAAGTGAAGAAAACATCATTTTAAAATCTCAATCAAACATGGAAAAGTTTTATTGTTATTTTTAACATTTGTTTGTGGGTTGAAATAAGTAACAAGCTATTAATAGCAATCACCTTGGATACCCACAAATTCTATTTTGCATCACTGATTTTTCACAATAACCATTAGCAGGTGAAGTGAAATTTTCTTGATGCCTTCCACAATGTCTTGTCTACAGTGAATCCTATGTAATAGACATATTCAGCAGAAATAGTTTTACTCACCCAAAGACTTCACAAAGTCTGTGTTGTTTTTGTAAAACTGCTGGTACTGAGATAATTTGCCTGACACAAATATTGTTAAGAGCTGAAAGGAAAGACATAAAACGTCAAGAAAAAAATAAACTGTTCAAATTTTATTCTCAAACAGAAATCAAAAGAAAATCTCATATAAACTAACATCATGACGAATGTGTAGTTTGACAAATGTTATTTTGGTTAAGATTAATGACAACTCAGTCTGATGTGCCTTTTTGTTTGATGTTAAAAGAAAATCTTTAAAAGATATAAAATCAATCTCCTGCTGAAAGAAGAAAACCAACCCTCGTCATGGTCCAAAAACTAATACTTTTCTAAACCACCATATGTAAACTTTTATAATCTAAAATATGCTAATTTTATACCCTGCTAGTGGATTTTGAAAATCCCTGATCCAACAGCTAGAGGATTTTTAGAAAATTCTAGAAGCCCTGAGTTGTCATCTTGGTCAATGTTCAAAATGAGTTACTGTCCATTTTAAAATGGTCTTACTGAATACAATGTTTATTAACTTCATTATCTAAATTCAAACAAAATTGGAAAAGTAGTTTTTTTCAATCTTAAAGGTTTATCAACAAATCATTCATTAAAAAAACCCTTACAAATCTAACAAATTCTTTTAAAACTGAGAAAACTTACATTATGGATAGATTCTCCTTCAAGGAATTTGACAGGTTTCAGTGTGAGAAGATGGTCGACCAGGTATGTGTCGGAGTCAGCTAGACAGGTAACGATGCAGCGGTGGGCATCATCCCGTGCCTGCGATGCATTATCCTCAGTGTACGTGCCTAACAACTCTATCATCACCTTCGTGGCTTGTTCCCTGAAATAACAACACTAATAACATTACACAGGCTACACATCATCTACCATATTTGATGTTTTTAAACAGAATAAAAACATTTCTGTTGTTAGTTACATCAATAGATTTTCATGCATTTATTGTTTAACACTTAATTCTCACAATGGGTACTGATGAATCAAGTGACCTAATTTGTAATCAAAGTGACCCAATCTTTTCAGCAGTTAATTTTGTTCATGTATGTTATGATACAGAAGCCATACAGCATACAAGTCCTGTTTGTAATATACAAAAGCCTCCAAACATGGTCAATGTCAAAGTATCTTTGTAGAATGATGAACACAGTCTATAGGATTTCAAATTTTATGGGAAACTCATTTTGGGTTCAGTGCCCAGGTTACAATACAAATTCAAGTAATGCATTCTGGGATGGAAGGTTACAAGATGGCAGGTGAACAAGTTCACACATTTTTAAAGTTATCAAATGTTGACTGGAAATGTTTTGACCTAAAAATGTTTGTATTCTTGCTGTCAGTACTTATGAGAAACAAAATTTTGGTTCCGTTGTTTTTCCAGTACAGTAACAACGCACTTCCTTGAAATCCTATAGGTTGTAAACAGCAGTACTTCTATTGAAATTGGTTATCTTAAGCATGTCAGTGTACAGTATGAACAATAATACTATTTAATTTCAATTCATCTTATTAAATGTTTATTTTTATTCTGTTAAACGAAACATCTTTCATATTGTTTACTATAAATCCATATGCTAAGAATATTTTATAGACAGGAATATTTCTTACCTAACTATCATAATCAAAATGGTTATACCTGATCAAACACACGTAAATTTCATTATTAACAATTACTATTAAAAATTACCCCTGTTTAGCTTCCAAGAGAACTTCATGTAGAACTCTGTAGAGGTTTTGTTTCTTCTGGATGTTGATTCCCCACTGACCGATCCACATCTTAACCTACAAACAAGTAATTTATTAACAAATTATGTTATTTCAGTAACAGACCGATTACAAATACAATACTGAACATCTTAATTGAAGATGAATCAAATATGTTAACTTACAGAGTGAGAGAACGAGATAGAACAGTATATCTACACTATTACATCCACTCCACAGCTTTCGTAATAGCATCAAAACAAATAATTTAATCCAGAATTATTGTTTCAAAAAACTTATAAATGTAACAAAAAACTAAAAAATTCCTATATATTGTTTTTTTATTATTAAAGTTATCACTATCAAGAAAGAGAATTTACATATATTCAAGGAACCATCCCTATATTTAAGACACATATTTGTTCTGTTAATGTAAACTGTATTTTGAGATTCTACCAATATCAGGATCACTACAAACATGTTGGAGGTGCCAAAATAGATAATCTAAACAAGGAACAAGTAATATGTAATTTAAATAAAAATGACTTAATTGCAAAATATATGTCTGTTAACTAGCTTCCATGTTTCTAAACAGAACTTAACAATCTGGTAAACTTTGTGAAAGATAAAAACCTTGTCTAACTCTGTGGGCACCATCTGCAACATATCTGCTTGTCCAGCCAGTCGAAGCATGGCCAAATACACTGTATAGCGCACTGGCGATGTCTCTGGTAAACCATGGAACAGGTTACTGAGCCTAAAAAATTAATATATAATATAAGATTATTAGCAACAACAAATAATTCAAAACAGAAATTTTATCTAAATATTTGATTGACATAATTTTCCACTTACATCAAATTTGATTAATGTGGCAGCATTTTTAAATGAGGGAAATCTTAAATGTGTATATTTCAGTTAAAAATCATGTCTTCTTGCAAAATAGTCTTCTTGCAATCAAAAGCTTTTAGAATATTTAAAAGAATTTTTGTTAAATTCTTAGAAGAAGCACACGCTTAAAGAACGATATTTAATAATAAAACATGTTTATTATATACATTACACCTAAAACATCTTCATAGATATACCCTTGAGTTTTATACATGTAAAAATTTTCAATGGTTTTGTTTAATTCTTAGAAAACCACTTAATGTTTAACATTATGTGAAAAATATTTTAATGACCAAAGGGTCAGGTAAGGTATCATTTACAATGTTCAACACTTTCCTTTTTGTACAAACTATACGCTTTGGTCGTGGGTTAACCCCAGCGCAAATTTTTTTATTAAACATTAACATTTCACAAAAATCTTTCTCACAATTTGATTCTGTTACTCATACGTTTATCTCCCTTGTCACTATGCCCTCCTTTGACGATCTTTTCGCAAAACAGAATTCCCAGACTTTCAACATCTTCTGGGGGGACCATCAGAATGAGGGAAATAATCCCGTTGAATACCATCTCGATATCTGAACAACAATCAAAATATTTAGTTAAAACATGCAACTTGCAAAACAAAAAATAATAATATAAAAGTCAAGTATCTATGTGTTGACATTTTGTTTGTGTTACTATCACTAGCTGGTCCTGGCTGAAACATATGTAACTATTATGTTTTTACTTGAGATGAGTCAATGTGATTTCTGCCAATCATTTTTGCAGCTGTAATATGTGTTTTTATTTCAAAAAGTGTGTTGATATTAATTAATATATTCAAACGATTACATTTTTTTTTAAAGTACCAGTAGATGCCCGATATTGTCGTAAACATCACAACTGTAGTTAAAAACAAAAATATTTTACACAAAAAAATGTTTGTCATGTTTACCCCCATGCGAGAACGGTTTTTATTTTAAAATAAAACACCTTTCACCAGTTTTGTTGAAATTTTGAAGCTTGTTGTCCATCTTACAATCTCTGACGGTTCTTACCAGTATCATTATTGACTTCTTTCCAACATATTGTACTAGCTTCCACAATGTTTTTCAAATCAGTTAAAATTCCATGTTCTGAGTTTTCTTCTGATATTTCTGCTCCAAGAGATTTAAGATAGCTGCGAAGTTCTGAGGTCTGAAAACACAAAGTTCAAACATTTTATATATGTACTTCTGGTTCCATATCAATTAAATAAAATCAGGAATGTCTGAATCTCATTACATGTTTATTAACTAGTGTTCTTAAAGATACCATTGATAACAATTTTTCGGTGTTTTAACAGTCCTCTCCATTTAAAAACAGCAGAAGGACAATCCAAGGCTCACCCAAAAATCAATCCACTATAAGGAAGTGATCACTGAAAGTTGGGACTACTTTGACATCGTTTCTCAATTCAGGCATTACTTAGTTGTTCTGGGAAAATCATGTCACCGATGGTTGTCTTGCAAAGATTTGAATTACCTATCAAGATTTGTACTGAGCATGCATAAAGCATAACACAAAACTATGTTCTATAGGGTTAGTATGAGTGCTTCAACATCATTTTTGATCATGACTGTATTTCACGTTTAAGGTGCGCAATCTCGTTTTTGGAGAAAATATCTGAATATAATTAGAATCTATCACATAAAAAAATTTCGTTTTAAATTATCACGAATATTATAAATAAATCGACCCAAAATATGTAAATGTAATAAAATCTTCAACTCGCGTTCATTTTCGGAGAATTAGATACATGTCCCCACTACCTCCCCGACGATGATGAAATGAACAATCAAAACTGTACTATTTTAATATGAAGAAAAACGATTCATCTCAATGTCTATGAGAAACCCTGATGATTTCCAAAAAGCTTTTCATTGTTTTCCATAACGAAAATAAATGACATCGAAATCACAACCCACGTGCATAAACCATATGGAAATTTCAACAATAATTCGTTACCATTTGAAATGTTTGTTAGTTTTATTATTAGTGTCAAAGCTTAGTCAACCATCTAGCTAACTAAGCTTTAAATTCATCACAACCACACCTGATCAGATTCAGCAATGTCTATAAAAACCGGAGTAGACATCGCCAGGCCGGAAAGATTATTTTACGATGGCGATTTAACCATTTCTTTCTCTCGTTACGATGCATTATTTTGACACGGAATATTATTTTCACCGTAGACTAGTCTAGTCATAGTAAATAGCTTCTCCTTATTGGACATAATTTGACCAATGAGATGTTTCGACACATTGAAAAACGAAAGAAGCATAAGACGCGCGTTCACGTGTTTCCGTATACTTGCAACATCATCTACAACCGGTTACATCACATCTGTTTCGTTTTCAGTTTCTCTGTCCGTATTAAAACCATTAAATACTGCCTGCAGTTTACCAGATTTATTTTCCGAGACGCCAGAGCAAGCTTAACCAGTTGTCACCATGTCTGAATCAACAAGTAAGTAGTTTGTTGTATTCAAACTCAGTACTTTTATAACATGACATATTTAAGTTTTTGAAATAAATTGTTTATGAAACAGACTTTTGGTCCCTTTAAATCACAATATTTTTGTTTACTTGTGATGAGTAGTCTCAGTAGATCATGATGTAATGTCTGGTTTGTCGTCTGGTGTGCTGTATGAGTATAACAGCAGACACAGGTGTTACAGGTTTAGTTTAAATGCATTTGTGTTTTATGCCAAAATCTTTTGAAAAACAAATTTAATTTAAAATATTTTATTTCAGTAAAATTTTATCTATTTGTCTGTACATTATTTGGAATTTCAAAACTAAATTGTTCCTTATAAATACTTCCTGTTTAACATTTTAAATTTGAGAGGTATCACAGTGTCTAACATAATGATATCGACTAAATTTGAATCAAAGTGTTATAAAATGCTTTTTTTCTTGTCAATTTCTCTTTTTACATAACGTTTCTGCATAACATTAACATACTATTATGTCACAAGATTGCATCATTTTCATATCATTTCTGCTTTTTAAAAGCCATGCATCAGAATTAGAATCAGGAATGAGAAACTAGCAGTCTGCCAAAATTATGCAACTGGTATTCAAAGTTTCTTTTTGAGGTCCACTGGATCAGACAAGATCTGATGTACGAGGACATTATGTTGGATAGGACAGCAGTATGTGTTTATGTATCTGTGTGTCAGAAATTCTTACCAGAAATAACTTGAATCACTGGAGGTGAGAGAAGAGGCAGTAGTATCCAATCCTCACTTTGAAGATGATCTCTCAATATCCAATCCTTACTTTAAAGATTATCTGTTTGATATTCAATCCTTACTTTAAAAATGATCTGTTGATATCGAGTCCTCTTTTTAAAGATGATCTCTTGATATCCAGTCCTAACTTTAAAGATGATCTCTTGATATTCAGTCCTCACTTTAAAGATTATTTCTTGATATCCAGTCCTCAATTTAAAGATGATCTCTTGATATCCAGTCCTCAATTTAAAGATGATCTCTTGATATCCATTCCTCACTTTAAAGATGATTTCTTGTATCCAGTCCTCAATTTAAAGATGATCTCTTGATATCCAGTCCTCACTTTAAAGATGATCTCTTGATGTCCAGTCCTCACTTTAAAGATGACCTCAGGATATCCAGTCCTCAATTTAAAGATGATCTCTTGTACCTACCAGCCTAGAGTCCGATAGCTTAACCACTGCGCCACGGAGGCCGGTTAACTTTTCTCTTGATTGGTGGAGGTGTAGTGGATATTTAAGTGTAAAACAGTGGTGTGTTAATTGCACACCGTTGTAATTAAGACATGCCGAAGTTTTGTGGACAATATACAATCAATCATGAGGTCATTTATCTCAAGTTATTAATGACTACAATAGGTCTCACAGAGACACTGGTATTGTTTTGTCAGATGTAACGTTGAGTGGCTAATTACAAGCGACTAAATTTACGAGTTTATATAGGGAGAAAAAACCAGGAGCAGTAGAAAACGAAAGAGGGGCTGCAGAAAGTGAAAAGGGGTCAGAATGAGAAGGGGGAGGGTGGTAAACGCTAAAGGAGTGCCCTCCTTAAATGGAGCAGCGAGAACATTGCTCTTTGATATACAATCCTCACTTTAAAGATGATCTCTTGATATACTGTGCTCACTTTAAAGATGATCTCTTGATATCCATTCCTCAATTTAAAGATGATTTCTTGTATCCAGTCCTCAATTTAAAGATGATCTCTTGATATCCAGTCCTCAATTTAAAGATGATCTCTTGATATCCAGTTCTCAATTTAAAGATGATCTCTTGATATCCAGTCCTCACTTTAAAGATGATCTCTTGATATTCAGACCTCAATTTAAAGATGATCTCTTGATATCCAGTCCTCAATTTAAAGATGATCTCTTGATATCCAGTCCTCACTTTAAAGATGACCTCTTGATATCCAGTCCTCAATTTAAAGATGATTTCTTGTATCCAGTCCTCAATTTAAAGATGATCTCTTGATATCCAGTCTTCACTTTAAAGATGATCTCTTGATATCCAGTCCTCACTTTGAAGATGATCTCTTGATATCCAGTCTTCACTTTAAAGATGATCTCTTGATATCCAATCCTCACTTTAAAGATGATCTCTTGATATCCAGTCCTCAATTTAAAGATGATTTCTTGATATCTAATCTTCACTTTAAAGATGATCTCCTGATCATCCTGTTTGTTTTTCACATTCATGGTGGTCACAAACTGACGTAAGACGTGATTCCATAATTATGGTGGTTTTCACTTTGGAACTGACATAGGTGACAGATGGGGCTGCTCGTCTCAGTTTTGTATGCTGTTTCTGACTCACTTCACACACACATTTTCAGAATGTATGAGACGTTAAATATCAGGCAGGCATTGCAAGTTCTATTCACCTTGTTCTGTGTGATAACATGATATCTTACAAGATCATTAAAATGCAACACAGTATAGGGGTATGTCTCCAGGGTTACAGACCCCACTTTTCCCTTTGACCGCCAATTTTTTAATTTTCAAATTATCATTTGGAAATACATGTAAATGTAGCTAGATTTGGACCCCACACCCTTCCAGAATTAAAAACGTACAAATATCTTTGGATTCCCCACCCCCCACCCATCACCCACAACTTTCAAAATTCTTACACTGGCCCAGTGAAGATCTATCAGATAGTCCATACTAAAACTGAAAAACTATTTAAGTGACATTCTTGTGGGGTGTGTAGGTAAAGAAAAAAAGATGTTTATGTTCATGGAAATCTTCTTTCACCCCCAATTTCTAAAATTCTTATACTCACCTAAGCGAAGATCTATCAGATAGTCAATACTAAAATGAAAAACTATTCAATTGAAGTTCTTGCAGGGTGCGTAAATAAAGAAAAAAGATGTTTGTCTTCATGGAAGTCTTCTTCTAGGCCTGCATTTCTGTATAAAGTTTTCAACTAATTACGAAACCCGGTATTATTTACAGGTAAGACAAAGAGAACTCAGCCTGCATGGAAACCTCCTACAAGTTCTGGAGAAACTAAACTCAAACTTTACAACAGTCTGACCCGCCAGAAGGTAAGTTCTTCTTTACTGTTTTACTTGAAATAATTTCTTTTCTTGACAGGTGTGTAAAACAGTCTGTACAGATAATGGAGCATGATAGCAGAGTTCCCCAGATTGCCTGAAGTTAATTAGTAGACACAAAAATTACACATATACACACTAAATGGCACATATGTACATTAAAAAGGATGTATACACATTATAAGCCACATATACACACTAAATGACACACACACACAACATGCACACACACACACACATCATATACACAACACACACAACATACACTCACAACACACACACACTCATACACAACACACACACTATACTATTTTCTATAAATTCAAATTATATATTACCATGTTTATTTTCAAGGTTTTCTTTTATTACTTAAAAATATTTTTTGAATTGTTTTTATTTTCGTTCACATACTTAATGTATATGATATGTATAATTAGATATATACAACCTGTATATGTGTAAGTTATCAAACTGTGCATCACCTCATATCTTCATGTGTCAGTAACTACATGTAATGTTGACATGCTTTATTAAGTATTACAGCATACATATCACTTATATCCACACTGTCCGTGATTCTATATTTAAACACAGTGATATTTGGCCTGGAGTCACTCATTATAATAATTAATATATTCAGGTGAATTCAGAGAACAATATTTCTTATTACACAATATTGGTGAAACCCAATAAACTAGGAGTAGAAACTCTCACTCCCTGGCTCGAGGTGAGAAATAGTTGTGAACGAGTAAAATTTAAATGATGCTTGTCAGGCCCACCGAGAGGGTGGGTCAACAGAGGCAAGTGCATTGGTGCCCTATGTAGCACTGGGGCCTATCACTGCTTTCAACACCCCTGATACTACTCTCCTGTGCCATCAGATTTTTAAACACATCTTACTTCAGAAATGAAATTTCTTTTATTGTATTATATTATGGATGCCTATTGCTAATGAAGATTTATTATATATTCTTTGAATATCAACAAAATAAAAGAGAAAAAAAAAAAAGTAACCACAGCATGAGCTCCAGTATCCAATGTTTACTTTTGTATTGGTGGGTGGGGGGCATTATTAAATAAATTAATTGAATTAAGCTGAAAATCTACCTAGCAAACATGTCTTTCATCAGGATGGTCTCAAATGTTGCATATCTGTTAGTTATGTGACTGCAAGTAATCATTGACAACAGTGATTTAAAAAAATTACTTGTCCCCCAAGATGGAAGTATTTCTTAATTTATAACTATACCGAACACATAGAACAAAGTATCAAGTCATCAATCATTTTTGTATTTAGTACTGAATGAAATGTAAAAGAACACCATTTCTTATTGAATACCCCCAGCTGTTTCTATAGTCAAATGTCAACAGAAACTTAAATTTAGTCATTTTTGTGGAGACTCAGTCTTATAAAACATTGTGTATATGTACTTTTAGGCCTATCATGTAAGTAACTGTATGATCTATTTTTAAAATTAGAGAAAATTAAGCTTTTAAAATATCTTTATGTGTATCATTACTGGTTTGACAAATATTAGTTTTTATAGGTTGTAAATATATTTTAACTAGTATTTCAGAATAAACACATACAAAAATGTATGTATATATATGTATATAGATAGTAAATATTTGTTATCTATATAGTTTAATACTTTTCTTCTTTGAACTTCTTGTTCACATACAAAGAAGGCTATGGTGAAAATTATTCAGGTTATTTATGTATAATGTAATTTAGATAGTTAAAGTTCTGAAACTTTAATAGTTTGTTTTATAGTGCAGTTAATACAGTTGATTTTCATTTCACATCAAATAGGTATTTTACAAAACTATTTCTAATCTAATCTGCAATTGGAAGGTAATTATTTTCTAAATTATAATTGTCAATTTTGATCTTTTAAACTATTAATATATTTTTTTTTTATATATACCTCCATGAGTTGTCTCTCTTAGACCAGATTTGATTTACGAAATTTTTAGTTTTCTTTTCTTACTGATTGAATTTTTTTATATGAATGCACATGAACCTTTTTGTCTTTCACTTTTATCAAATAAAACTACATACATAATATAAATGTTTAGTATTTTTAATAAATGATTTAATTACAATGTGGTTGACCTTGTAGATTTAGTTTTTGATTTAAAAGTGCACAATTGTACATGTACATGTATAACTGTTATATTTTGCCATGTTAATGCATATTATTGATAAACAACTTCAAATAAATCAATTTCTACAAACATAATTGCTTAATTAACTGAACAATATCAAAATGTATAATACAGCACACTCAGACTATAATATGTCCATTAATAATAACATTGCTTATACAGTTTCTTTTGAAATTATATTTTTATTATTACATTTAAAAAAAGTTTGTTTTTGTTTCTTTAGACCTATAGTATTATATGTAAAAGTTAGATGTATAAGCTACAGAAATTTTAATTATCGTTTTAGAATTTAATTATTAATTTTAGCATTATAATTTATATTTCTTTATTATTTTATTTTTCCTTTAATCTAGTCACATTCATGTGAATGTTATATTTTATTTAGTTTGAAATAACTAATATATCACACTTAATAAAATATAAATATTTGTTCTACAGAAGTTGACATTAGTTTAATATTACTGGCATGTTGCAAATAATGAAAACACATTTTTCATCAGTATTTTATGCTTTAGAAGTTGAATACTAATTTAATATTACTGATTTCTGAAATTCACTTATCCTACAATCACTGTATACACTGGCAAGATAAGATGACAAGTTCATTTTCTGTATTTCTATTCAGTGACTTAAATTGACGCTCCTTGTATAACCAAGGTACATTTAATGACATAATCCTGGTTCAGTTCATTTTGTTTTGATGTATTTGTTTATGTTAATTTTTTTTTTTTTTTGAGTAAATATAACACCAGTTTGTATGGTGTGATAAAAGAAACATACCTAGTGTATTTGTTTTGAGTTGGAGCTTTAAAATGTATTTTGTTGTTTGACAGAGTTACCTCCTTATAAATAATGAAATGAATGGCTTGAAAAATATGACATCATATTACAAATCAGCTGTTTTATTCAGATTATTTAAACACCATAGAAATTGGAAATGTAAAGACAGTTTTTTTTATCTAATCTTGTTGAATTACAGGATTACAGGATTAATACAATTACCAATTGCTGCCATAAGATATCAGGTCAAATTGTAAATGCCATTTGGCAAACCATTATGGTATTTACCAATCTAACCGTTGCATGGTAAAGCCAGTATTTTATGGCAGTAACTAGTTATTCTCTATGAAATATCTTTATGAATATTTAAACTTTAGAAGTTGACACTAGTTTAATATTACTGGTATGTTGCCCTTCATAAACCATCTTCAATATTTTGTGCTATATCAGTTAATATTAATTAAATTTTAAGGCATATCAATATTTTGTGATATTGTAGTTGATATTGATTTAATATTACTGGTATGTTGCACTTCATATAACACATTCATCAATACTGTAAATCATGAAATTAATGCACCCCTAAATTAATGCGAGTGATGGCGGTCAGACTAAAATGCGACAAGAAATTAAAGGGAGTGGTCTCCCTTTGGTATACTACTTTCTAAACAACTTGTTTTTGCAATAATCAGTTCATAATATACAATTCCCTAAAACTGAGACCAAAACAATTGTTGTTGAGATTATCTCATTTAATTGAGAACATGCAAATATGTTAGAAATGACTGTGGGTTAATTTCCTACAGACAAAAGTGAACACATAATAATTTATGCAAGGCTATCATCACATGTGGCCGGTAGCTTGCTGGACTAGTGGTTGAGTAAACACCTTTAATCAGACTTTAATTGGGTCTTGCATTAGTTTTGATGAATTTTAATAAAATATGATGAACAATTATTGTGTATTAGCATTTTAATTTTTATTTGTTGTGTTTGAAGAACCCATCATATATGCACTATTGTTAGAAATAAATGTGTGTCATATAATTAATGTGAATAACACTGACTCAATTTTTCACCTTAACATCATGATTGCATTAATTTCAAGATCTACAATATTTAGTGGTATAGCAGTATTCAATAATTAACATTACTAGTATGTTGCACTTCATAAAACATCTTCATCAATAATTTATGCTATAGAAGTTATTATTTAATATTACTGGTGTGTTGCATTTCATAAAAATCTTCATCAATAATTTATGCTATAGAAGTTATTATTTAATATTACTTATATGTTGCACTTCATAAAACATCTTCATCAATAATTTATGCTATAGAAGTTATTATTTAGTATTACTGGTACATGTATGTTGCACTTCATAAAACATCTTCATCAATAATTTATGCTATAGAAGTTATTATTTAATATCACTGGTATGTTGCACTTCATAAAACATATTCATCAATATTTTTTTCATTGACTATATTTAATTTAATATTACCAGTATGTTATACTTTGTAAAACATCTTCATCAAAATTGTATTCATAGACTGTATATTTAATTTAATATTACTGATATGTTGCAAATCATTAAACACCTTCATGAATATTTTATGCTATAGCCGTGGTCATTAAATTAATATCACTGGTATGTTGCACTTCATAAAACATGTTCATCAATATTTTATTCATAGACTGTATATTTAATTTAATATCGCCAGCATGTTGCACTTCGTAAAACAAGTTCATCAATATTTTGTGCAGTTGCAGCTCACTAGTCACCTGAGTGTTGAGTGTTTTACTGCTAGTTGGACTCATTAATTACTGCCTGTTGGCCGCCAACCAATCAATATCCACCGAGCGGGGTATACCCACGTATACTCTGTAGATCACATCTTGTACGTTTGTCATTAGAACGGCGTTCAATAATTCACGTGCTTTGCCACTTTGATCTGCCGTGATGAGGAATTTTCAAAGAAGCGACCAGAAATAAAACCTGATTTTCACCCATAAAAGTCATATTTACGGATTAGAAAGTATTTAGCTCACACATCTCAAATATATGGCCGTCGAGGGAATCCACCCAGGAGAATGAAGTCGAATGTGTACTGGAATTCACTTCTCTAGTGATAGTGTGGTGTTAGTATGCGGTGTGGTAATACCGGTCCATGTACAGCGATGTGTGTCTAAACCACAACCATTTGGGATTCATAGTAATCCTGCTATACATGTATTTCAGATTGTAACATTGTTAAAAGATAATGTAAGCTTAATGGGTATATATTTATGCACTAGATTTGTTTTAATCCCAAACAACAAAAGTTTTATCGTTCCAAAACCATGTCTGTGCACAATGGAGAGTGCAAAAAACATTTAGGCCAGATTGTTTGTATTTAAGAATTAATGTCAACACAGTGATGAAAGCAGGTATTTATGAGAGATGAGATTATCCTGCCACTCTCAAAGTTAAGTTTGTTTTATTTAACGACACCTCTAGGGCACATTGATTTTTATCTTATTATCGGCTATTGGACGTCAATCATAAGGTCATTCTGACATATTTTAGAGGAAACCCGCTGCTGCCACGTAGGCTTCTCTTTCCACCAGGCAGCAAGGGGTCTTTTATATGCACTTTCACACAGGCAGGACAGCACATACCACGACCTTTGATGAACCAGTTATGGACCACTGGTTGGAACGGAAAATAGCCCAACCTGCAAATGGGTCCACTGAGAAGGAT
>JAULBS010087784.1:0-17936 GCA_032355785.1 Symmetromphalus regularis | reverse complement strand
TTTTCGGTTTGGTTAGGGTCAGTTTTAGGGTTAGGGTCGGTTTTAGGGTTAGGTTTGGTTAGGGTCAGTTTTAGGGTTAGATTTGGTTAGGGTCGATGTGATAATTTTTTTTAAATAATCGGATTCCGCATTGTAATTAATGATAGCTTTTATAGCAAGAATCCGCATATATAATATTGAAAATGTGGGACAGTGCATATAAAAGATCCCTTGTTGCTTTTCCGAAAGAGTAGCCTATGTGGTGACAGCGGGTTTTCTCTAAATACATATGTCAGAATGACCATATGATTGATGTCCAATAGCCAATGATAAGATAAAAATCAGTGTGCTCTATTGTCGTTAAATAAAACTGAATTTCATCTACATGTACTCTTAACAAGTTGATAAATATATATTTACATTGGAAAATGAATAAATATATACAAAATATCTAAAAAGTTGGGGGAAGCAACGTGCCCCTCCTTTTCCCTGCTTTCTACGCCATTGAAATATATAAACTATATCAAACAAATATATGGAAGTTGCCCCCAGACCCCTCACCTAGTTCCTTGAGCCTTCAGCACTCGTCCGTACCAAGAATTTATCTCCTTCCTCTAACAAAAATCTCTGGCTACAGCCCTATGTACATGTACATATAAATTTTATTTGTTTTTTAAAACAGGACAATATTTCGAAATCTGAGGTAACCGGAAGTCGGTGTTTACGTGGTTTTTACCGAGGAAACCCATAGTTTGGTAACGTGAATTATATTTGCATAACCTGTGGGTTACCTGATCAGTTACCTCAAAGTTACGTTGAAATTATGTTTTAAATACATAATTTTTAGCTCAAACAAAATTAAAACAAAATACAAAAGAAAACAATTTATAAAACAGTTTTTTTATGTTTGCTAAAGTTAGCTATGTTTGTTTTTTGGGGAGGGGTTTTTGTTTGTTTTTTAATGAACACTTCCAGATTCCTATTTTTGTTTCACGCTGTCAAAGCTACTTTCACTTTATTTACTGTGATATTCCAAATGTTTGTTTTTTAAAGCTCATTCTGCGACGTATGTATTTTAAAATGTTTGTAAGACCTGTTTATGTTAAAACTGTTTTCAGCATTTGTAAAATTTTAGGCAATCCAATATTATGTCAGCATAATTATATTCGTCAGCATAATTTAGCTGTCCCCTGCATTCATGGACATTTCATTAAAACGTTTGGCTCAACTCTATATTCAGCATTTTTACTTTAGACAGGTCGCAAGTTACAATATAATGTTGTTTACTGGTTCGCTGCGCATCAAGTATCTAAAAATCAGTCTAAAACATTTGTCAAAATACTTATAAGTCTTAGTGATTAAACTTCCTGTAATTGTGAAGTTGGCAAGTTTTAATTTCTGAACGTCTACAGATCATGGCGTAACCGATTTGCAGTTTGCATAAATTTAATTTTGCGTAACCAACACGCTAATAGAACGGCAGTTCACGTGAAATATTGTGCCCTGATTACAGAAATTTGTAATATTTGCTTATCTGTTCGAAATCCAGGGCCATTACGCAAAGGTGACACAGTCACAGACTATAGTTTATAGTATTAGGGGGAAAACGAACAGGTTTTAGGAGAAATATATCCACCCCAAGGATCTTTCTCTTGAAAAACTATTTAATTTAACTTAAATTCTGGACAAAAACTTTAAAATTTACATAATAAATGGCTAATAAGTAATTTAATTTTAAATATTTTAATAATTTTACCCGGACAGGATCAATCAAATATAATTTTTCGGCCGCCTTTGAAAATTCTTCCCATGTTGAAAGGTATGTCATTTTATAAAACAATACAGTAATTATATATATTTAAAAAACAAAACAATTTACAAATCAACCATCTGTTTCGTTCTTTCGTTCATTCAATGTAACTAATTTTCTGTCTCTGTTAAGCTAAATATCATTGGAAATAAGAACCTACCAACAGCCAGTCTAAAACTCGCGCACCTGTTAGACTGATACTCATATAGTAAAACAAAGTATACTTAGCATTCATTATGTTAACGCCACAATTATTAAATACCAGTTGTGCATACCTGTTAGTTAATACTTCCGCCTATGACGCACAAAATAGCTAATTTTTGTAATATATTATTAATATGTTTCGTGATCTCTATATATTTGTATATTCATAAATCTAATATATATAGTACAAAACCCTACTGTATTAATTTCTTAGACATTTAACACATTTTTAACATGATTCCGCAATAAATGGTTTATCATGGCGGCGAGAAAAGGAAGTGATTTGTCTGATTGGTAATTGACAGCGAAACAGTAGATCTTTTTACTTCGGACGTGTTCACATTTGGTGTGTGTCACACACGTTATATGAAAAAGAGTACAAGCAAAAGACTAAGAACACGAGCTCGGATTAGGTTTTATAACACCGAAGTCCTAAAGCCAGGCCTGAGCTGTCAGAAAATCAAGAGCAAAAATCATGAGGTAAGATCAAGACCGCACCCAACTTTCATCGATAATGTCACACCCATATCAGTTACCACAATACTGATAAGGCTAAAATGAATGCATATACATGACCAAGTGGTCTTTGAAAGTAGTTTAAATGTGTGCTTCCTAAACATTAAATTTAAAGATCTACCAAAGAACCAAATCATGGCAAATGCCATTTGAAATGGTGAAATACATCAGTTGACAGTTTCAGCAGCTCATTCTTATCAGAACGTTTGACCCACCCTGATTTTGATTAAGACAGTAAGGCTAGCATACATTTGTCAATGTTTAACTTCTTCCTTCCTTTTTCTTTAATTTTTCATTAAAAAAAATAAAAATATAAAAATTCCATGCATTGTTTAGTCTGATAGCATCTGACATCAACTAACTGATTCATTGCTATACACATATGATAATTGGAAGTTGTGTGACCACTTTGGACACATCACATTTATGCAATAATTAACATACAAACTAACTATTTTCTGTCAACTGACTTTTTACCTTGTAAGTTGTAACTGATCTTGTATTTCCTTTGAATTATGATTGACTGTATTAAATATTTCAAGTGATGGCAATAGTGTATTCTGATATCTTGGCAGTGAATAGTGGTGATAACTTAAATCACACTTGGTTTACTGCATGGAATCAATATCTGACATACATAGTCAGCATGAGAGAAGAGAAGAAAAGGTGCTCATAGAGGCTGGAAAATACAAGACCCAAATATCAAGTGTCTCAAGCATCAGAGCTTCAAGCAACCTCTCCAGTCAGCTATCACAGATCCGCAAACACAGAAAACCCCCAGATAGATGGAAGATGTGTACCCCATACAATGATACATAAAGACAGAATCCAGAACATCCCTGGCACTGAAATTAAAGCACACCAAGCAGATACATATCATTATATGTAGCACTCATGGCTTTTGCATTGGAACATCTTAGCATCTACTCTCCAACAGAGGACTGAATTTAAGTACAAAGATGAATAATCAAGAAATGCAGTTCAAAAGGAAGGGCATGAGCAAAGATGGAACTACAAAGACTCAGCACATGCAGGTCAGCTGTCAACAGACTACCTGTAGATTTGAGAAACAAGCAAATACATCTTTTCAAGCTACCTCTCATCTGAGGGAACAAAATAAAAAAGGAAAGTTTGTTTTATTTAATGACGCCTCTAAAGCACATAGATTTTTATCTTATCATCGGCTGTTGGACATCAATCATATGGTTATTCTGACATGCATTTAGAGGAAACCTACTGCCGCCACATAGGCTACTCTTTCCAATAAGCAGCAATGGATCTTATGCACCGTCCCTCAGACAGGATAGCACATACCAAGGCATTTGATGAATCAGTTGTGGACCACTGGTTGGAACAGATCTGAGAGAACAAGGCACACCAAACAAATATAGTCTTCATCTTTGGATGCAAGTCAGTCCTTTAGTCCATCCAAATTCAGTCCTAAAACAGTGCCTCATGAAACCTGTGACATCAGCTCAGCATCTTGTAAATAGCAGTTTATGAACCAAAGACCACTGATTACATATATCTTGTTAAAAATAGGGCGAGTGGGTAGAGGCTCTTCTATTTATTTTTTAAATTATATTAATTATTATTTTTTAAATTTATTTATTTTATTATTTAAATAGAGCATGTTGATTTATTAATCATATCTATAGGTATATTGGATGCCAAACATTTGCTGATTCTAACATACAATGTCAAAGGGATCTTTTAATACACATTTTCTTGATGAAAGGATAGTCAGTACCACACCATGGCACAATATTTTACGCGAACTGCCGTTCTGTTCAAGTGTCGGTTAAGCAAAGTTAAATTCTAACATACAATATCAAAGGAATCTTTTAATACACATTTTCTCGATGAAAGGATAGTCAGCACCACACCAGGGCACAATATTTTACGCAAACCGCCGTTCTGTTCAAAATTAAATTTACATAAATTACAAATCGGTTCAGAAATTAAAACTTGCAAACTTCACGATTTCAGGAAGTTTGTTCACGTACAAGTATTCCAACAAATGTTTTAGACTGATTTTTATGTTTTAAACTGATTTTTAGATACATGATGCGTGGCGAACTAGTAGACAATGTTATGTTGCAATAGTTGTAACTTGCAACCAGTCTAAACTAAAATGCTCAGTATAGAGTGGAGCCAAAACTTTTAATGAAATGTGCACAGACAGATGGGGATGGCTAAATTATCTGTTGCTATTTTATCTTTAGGACTATGTTGACATAATATTGGATTGCCTATAATTTTACAAATGTTGAAAATGGTTTTAATATAAACAGGTGTTACAAAAGTTTTAAAATACTAACATCGCATAATGAACTTTAAAAAACAAACAATTGGAACATCACTGTCGATAAAGTGAAAGTAGCATGGACAGTGCATAAAGAAAAAAAGAATCTGGAAGTGTTCATAAAAAAACAGTTAACTTTAGCAAACATTAAAAAAACTGTTTTATAAATTGTTTTATTTTGTTTTAACGTTGAGCTAAACAAAAAATTATGTATTTATAATATAATTTCAACATAACTTTGAGGTAACCGATCAGGTAACTAACGGGTTAGGCAAATATAATTAACGTAATCGAACAATTGGTTATCTAGATAAAAATCACGTGAACTGACTTCCAGTTACCTCAGATTTTGAAATATTGTCCCCACTTTCATACGTCAATTGTGGGGGACTGGTTGCAATTGAAATAAACAGACAATAAGTACACTTAGGGAGTCCAGTCCTGTGACCAAAGGACCTCAGGCAAACAATATAATTCAGCTTTGTAGATCCTACAGGGGGCACTTCTAAGCAAAAAGGGTCTTTTTACTTTTTTTTAATAGGTGAGGAAGAATGTGTTAAACCTGAGAAAGCCCACAAATTTCAATTCTGAATTCCTTGATATTTTAAAAAGATTTTAGAAATACCACACTTTGTATGACATTTGGTTTGCACCCATTTACAAACTGGAATCACTCCATAGAAGTAACTGTTTCAGTTCTAAAATGAATCTAGGAGCTACATGTACATGTATCTAGAGATGGGTTCTGCAGACTCCATGGCCACTTCTGATCTTACGTAAAGAAGGCAGACTACTGGCTTAAAATCCATCTTATGAACTATGACTATGACCTGTGCTTTTTGCCAGACCAAAGAATAACATATGAAGGGACTATTAATGAACTAACATTGAATGTGACTTTCTTCTAGCAACATTAAAGCTGTTTGAACACTTCTGATTGGACATTAGTTTTTATGTTGCTTAGTTTATGGAATTTCAGTAACAGTGTATACTTGAACTACTTGTACACATATATAAATTATCTTGGTCCTTGCTTCAGGCTTGCTATTGTCTTCAGAGATTATGGAATTTCTTTTCACTGTGCTGTCTTGGTGTCCACAGTAAATGTCATGGCTGTTAAAGTAGTGTAAATGTTAATGCATGGATTTGACTTGAAAATACTTGTCTGGCAACAGTGGAAAAACATAATGACAATGTGTTTGATACAATAATATCTTTTGGCATAAAGCATTTATAAACATTATTACATGATAAACAAAGGGTAGAGAAGGTATATTGAAATACATATGTTTAAAGGTTTTCCCATCAAATAAATATATATTTGTTTAATATTATACATATATATAAATATATAAATTTACATATAATAAAAAAATATATTTGTTTACCCATCCACATGCTTGGCTCACAACATTGGGGGGAGGGGGGGGGGGGTGGGGTCTTCATTAATAAATAAATAAAATGTTGAGACTCGTATTTGTATCTTTGGGTCTGTATTTCAGTAGGAACATTTAAAAGATATAGAAACATTGTCAGTGATATCACAGAGTATATGGGCTTACAAAAAAGTATCAGATTTCACAATGAATAATGTTATTTCTAAATAGAACCATAACTTTTACAATTTACAGCATAGTATGGTCACATTGTCAATGCAGTGTAATGTTAAAATGTCCTATGCCATTAGACATCCAAGTTTGTTTAAATAGTTATTTTTAATGTTTTTTATTAATATTTCTTCATATATCTTGAAAGCTTGGAGAAAATGTTCTGTGTTTATAACCATTAAGAGGCTACATTTTGAATACTGAGGCAGTAACAATGGAACAGTAAAGATTGTGCTTGAACAGGACAATATTAGTTATTATACTTTTTCAAGTACCTTGGTAATAATGTGTAATTTTTTAATCCACACTTTTGGTCGATTTCACCAACTAAGTCTGTCTATTAAGACTTATTTAACGTGACTTTAAATCAAGTCTAAATGTTGAATTTATTTCATCAATTTGGTCCATGTCTAAAATTGTAAACATTAGTCTAAATATATAGATTTTTTAGACTACCTACTACCCATGTCTAACTTGTCACTCATTTCTGATCAGTGTGATGATGGAAGCAGACACAGGGCAAAAGTCGCTTCTTGGAAGTGTGGGAGGGACGGAACATTCCCATGTCCAAAAAGTGGGGGTGGGGGGGTGAGGGACACATCCACCCCCAGAATTGACGCCATCATAGATCTCCTGTGTACTTCGGTATATTTGCGCAAAGATCACATGGCTAAGTGTTACATTGACACAATAGAGATACACTGGTAAAGATTATTATTTAGGCATTTTTATGCATATAATACATACATACATACATACATGTATGCATACATACATATATACATACATATATACATACATACATGCATACATACATACATACATACATACATACATACATACATACATACATACATACATATATACATACATACATACATACATACATGCATGTATGCATACATACATACATACATACATACATACATACATACATACATACATACATACATATTATTATTATTAAAATCGCTATATTCTCAGTAAAATTAAAAGAAATAATTAATTGTATTAATTCTTACGCATAAAAGCTACAATTGGTTTACCATTACCATGTGTAAACAAATGTTTAAATAAGATATAAATAAAACATTATTTCATACATTATATACATACAGGTAGTTCTAAAAACAACAACAAAAACCAACAACCCTCACTACACCCTCTCAGGAGATTGTAGTTCATTTATGCTTGTGTTCTTCGGTTGCCATGGTGTTATCATCTTGGGAACTAAGTTCCATTTGGATCCTGTATAAAAGAACTTTTTTTCTTCGCTACTGAAATTTTCCAGACTTTTTCTTGTTGTCCATTTCAAAAATAAAATTAAATATAAGTGTCAGTAGATTGCCGAGAACGGCCTAACAGATTTAAAATTCTATTGTTTGCTTGTAACAGTGCTAGTCTTAACTGGTTTTAGACAAGTCTTTGTAAACACAGTTTTGAGATGTTTAAATCAAGTTGGTGAAATGTAATTCCTGTGTAAAAAAAGACTGTTTAAGAAGACTCAGTCTAAGGAATAAGACTTGTTTAACCTTGACCTAGTGATATCGGCTGAATATGTTCACGGAGTATAATTTGTTAATTAATAAAAACAGATTTTTGCCTGTATATATCTATCAAAACACAAGGCCTAGTCTTACGTCATTGGATGGTACTTCCTAGTACTAAGTAGGATGTAACACTTCCTAGTGACATGTATCATTTATGTAGTTATGTAAACTACTGGATTTTATTCCATTTGATAGTAATACTAATAGACAGTTTCACATTATATAAAGGAAGTATAAGGCACACCGCTACTATCCTTCCCCCTAACTAAGAGTACAGTAGTTGCTTGATAGTGAGAATTCCTTTCTTGGACATGATAATCATGTGTAAGTCTGAGGCTAATGTTTGGTGTATATGTTCAATTTATAATTTTTGTTTTTTTTATCCAAAAAATAATTTGCTTTTGATAATTGAAAAGTACCAATAATTCTGTGTCTCTATTCATTTGCTAATGATAGAAAATATAATAGCTTTAAATTTGTAGATGCTTATTTTGAAGTGATTTAAAAAAAACTTAATTCCTCATATTGTGTCATTGTCAAAAATAGAAATATTATAATCTTTATGATTTATTAGGTAATATTTGTCCAGTGGTAATGCAAATTAATTACGAGTGTAACACCTTATACTTTATGGATTCTTAAAACTATTTAATAAAAAAGGAAAGTTCTTTTCTGTCATGTCGGTTGTGTAACAAGGGCAATAAATTTTAACATTTCTCAGATTTGCATAACCCATTAATATATTACTGAGGGGTTAAAACACTGACGTCATGACTGGTTTAGGCTAGTAGAAGTCAGTTTTTGATTGACAGACATTTCCGTTTACAGACCTAGTAGACTGGAAATAATAATTAATTTAAAAAAATGTTTTATATAAATTAAATAGTTATAACTAATATATCTACTTTTTTTATATGTAAGTCATTAAAAACAATATAAATTTATTTCCAAAAGTTCACTGTTACCTTTTCATACAGGCCAGCCGACTTTATAAACCTAAACATTTCAGCCATTGTTGACTTCTGGTTACAGGATTATGTTTCAGTTTAGGATTAGAAGAAGAAGAAAATGTTTTGAAAATACAAATATGTATAACTATTTAAAAACAAAATATATTCTTGGTACTTGTCACTTTTTAAAGTTTTTTAAATATTATTTAACTGGTTATGTTTGTGTTAATCATTTGGTGGTTGTGAAGGAAGAGAAAAATACAATTACATAGTAGCAGGAAACAACATTTAAAAGTCATTTATATTCTTAAGGACATGAATTAAAGCAAGGCCAACATGGTTTATTAAATAGATTGAATTTAATTTTTGGATAATATTTATCTAAAAAATGCAGTAATAAAAATATTGATTCCAAATACGGCAAATACTAGTACATAAAATAATGAGTCAGACAGTGTTGAGAATCAATAATGTTCATTTTAAGCGACTAATATTTGTGCAGTGTTTGTTTTATATACATCGTAGTTTAATTTTTCATAATTCTCTGTATGTATTTATTATATACAGTAATTTATTTTATTTGCTGTTATTATTACCATGGTAAAAATAGAATGAAAAAGTTACGGATTATATTTACTTTGTTGTAGGTTATATTGTACATGAATGCAAACTACCAGTTGATGTTTAAAATACTATGTATTATTCAGCTAAAAATCTTGGTGTGTGTTGTTTCTGGTGTTAGATAATTAATTTAAATACCTGTGAACAATCTTATGGAACCCCATATCTTTGTTTGAGTTTGGCAATTTGTAATCTTAATTATATACTGAATTGTTGTTAGATACTGGTTAAGTGGAAGTACATATATGTTTCTAAAATGAAGAAGTTTGAATGGAATCTCACTTGTATGAATATTGTACTTTTCTTCTGTGGTGTGAAATAACATTTTCTTTAATCAACCTAGACTTCAATTTTAATAGACTCATTTTTAAAATAAGCATCTGAATGTAATTTTACTTACTGTTCTTACACATAACACAGTAAAAAAAATAATTAAAAATATATATATATATATATATATATAATTAAAAAAATATTGTTTTGATACATAAGTGATTACAGCAGAAATATAATTTCATATTTAATTACTAATTTATTATTAATTTTTGTTGTTGGATGTTTACATGTAGTGCAGTGATGTTAAAGGGTTAACTTAACATAACTGTTCTTCATGATAAAACATGAAAGTTTGCCAACAGCATGTTATATACAATTTTATGTTTACATAGGAAGGCTAACTAAACAGAAATGTGAGTATTTTGTTACAAAACAGGTTTATATCCATTATACAAGATTCTAGTGGAAGATTGGAAAAGGAACACAGTCTGCAAAGCTAATTTGGACATATTAGTTTCAGATAGTTGGATACCACACATTCCTTCCAGTATTTACTGCTTAATACATTTAGACATGTGTATGTAGATTGGTATTACTAGTAAAACATGTAATTCATTTTTAAAAATTATTCAATCAGTCAAATTCCTTTTGGTCTAGAAAGAAGTTGGATTTAAGAGGAATCGTTACACATTTTTGCAGAAGTTTTTTTTTGTTAGTTCACTATTAGTTGCCCATTTTAGAAAAATGAATTAGGAACTGATTATGTGGAATTATTTGACATCTTGAGAGCATTACCTTCCCACTCCTATAATTTTTGTTTTTTTTAAATTATATTAATTTGTTTTTAAATGTTCAGAGCAAAACCAAACAGTTACATTTAATGTAATTTTGTTCTAAATCATAAATTTTGTCCATCTAAGAATTAAAAAAGAATGAAGAGCTATCTTTGCAATATTGAAATCTACTAGTTAACACCTCACAGATTTTCCACAACTGTACTGAAGGAACCTGAAATAAGTCATAAAGAGACCATAAAATGCATCATTGATTTTATAGCCTTTTTTATTTTGCTTGTGGAAAATTATGATTATGATATATTTTATTAACATCAATCATTTATTAAATTTATTGAAAATATTGCCAAATTTAAAAACAGGAGCAATCAGCTCAGGTTTTTATAGCTCCATTTTCATTTATAAATGAAACGCATATCACAGGGTGGGAGTACAATATTTCACGCGAACCGCCATTCTGTTCGTGTGTTGGTTATGCAAAATTAAATTGATGTGAACTGCAAATCGGTTACGTCGTGACCTGTAGACGTTCAGAAATTAAAACTTGCAAACTTCACGATTACAGGAAGTTTATTCACAGAGATGTACATGTACAAGTATTCCAACAAATGTTTTAAACTGATTTTTAGATACTCTATGTGCAGCGAACCATTAAACAACATTATATTGCAACAGTTGTAACTTGCGACCGGTCTAAACTAAAGATGCTGAGTACAGAGTCGAGCCAAAGGTTTTAATGAAATATCCACGAACGCTGGGGACGGCTAAATTATCTGCTGCTATTTCACCTTTAGGAATATAATAATAATGCTGAGATAATATTGGATTGCCTATAATTTTACAAATGTTGAAAACAGTTTTAATGTGAACAGGTCTTACAAAAGTTTTAAAATACCCATGTCGCAGAAGGAGCTTTAAAAAACCAAACATTTGGAACATCAATGAAGATAAAGTGAAAGTAGCTTGGACAGCGCAAAACGAAAAAAGGATTCTGGAAGTGTTCATTAAAAAAACAAAAAAAACAAGCGATCATTAAAAAAACACACTGTTTTATAAATTGTTTTCTTTTGTATTTTGTTTTAACTTTGAGCTAAAAAAAAATATGTATTTAAAACATAACTTCAACGTAAGTTTGAGGTAACAGATCAGGTAACTGATGGGTTATGCAAATATAATTCACGTAACCGTACAATGGGTTACCTAGGTAAAAACCATGTGAACCGACTTCTGGTTACTTCAGATTTCGAAATATTGTCCCCTATAAAATGAACTGTATGTAAAAATATTTATTTATTAGAGGAAACTCAATACAGCCACATCAGGCCTGCAGAATTCTGCTAGCCCAAATAGGTGAAAAACACTCCCGGGCGATTTTTCAGTTCTGTGGTGTCAACTTCCGAATTCATAAAATGTTCCGTAAACTGCGTGGTGTTATCTGATCTTTAATGCAAAGTCATCGCCATTTTAACTTTGCTAACATTCTGAACACGGGGCCAAGTTTGGAAAACCCCACTTTCTGTCTATTTATAGCATATCCTCCGGTGCCGGATCTTCGTGTTGTTTCGCTTTGCACATGTCATCTGCTATGTCATTCCTACTCTGCGGTGCCTGAATATATAACTGTGCTGATAATTGGTGTGTTTCATACTTGACAAATAAAAGTGGTCATAGGATTTTAATAAAATATCGGGCTAGTGATAATAACTACGATCTAGTGGATTTTTTTATTTACTAGCCCAGCTGGCTATTAATAAAAATTATAATTCCACAGGCCTGTACATACATTATTCTTTCTGATTAGCACCTAGGGATCTTTTATATGCACTATCTCACACACAGGATAGCACAAACCAAAGGCTTTGATGAACCACTGGTCGGTGCAAGTGGTGTACACCTACCCATTGAGTCTTGCCGTGCACTCACTCTGCATTGGAAATGGTATCAAGATTAAAAATACCATGCCTCGACTGAGATTTAATCCAAGTACGTACCAGTCACATCAGGACTGGTATGTTCAGTGCTAAAGCCTAAACCATAAAACATGCATGTATCATCCCTCTTGATCAGGTATGTAATGATTTTAAACAGTCATGTTGTAAATATAGCATGTGATCTGAAACGTCATCAATAATGTCTGTTATGCATCTGTGTCTTGTAACAAGACTAATTAAAATAACTGAAGGGATGTATAAACGTTTGAATTAACCATTGTGTGACCCCCAATAGCCGATGTTTACTTTTGTGCTGGGGGGTCGTTAAATAAATAAATAAATAAATCATCTTCAGCTGACACCCAGAGAATTCTTCCAAAACTTATTGAGAACAATAAACTGTTTATGTTAACTCTTGACAGTTTTACATCTTTCTTCGTTTCTTATTTAGCAAACACATACCATGGCATCATTTCTCTGACAGTAGTTCCATAACTTGACATGACAGAGTATGTTGTAGTATTTTGAACCCTCCTGGGAATACGTTCTGCAATAATTTATGTCCAAGTACTTAAGGTCCTTTAGAACTTTTATTCTGAGAATGAAGTTCCAGCTCCAGTTTAAGTAAAGAACTCGGTATGGATTCTTTCTCACATAATGATTAAATTCATTTGCACATGAAACAATTTATTCATGGAACACATCATTACTGACAGGCACTAGTGGATTTGCAAAGCACTGTGTATAAATCAATGATAATAAAACATTCAGGGCCCGCAGAGTACATTTGAAAGTGGTGGGGGGGGGGGGACGGGAATGGGGGACCCACTGAAAACTATGTAACCAAAGGGCAGCAGCGTTCTTCAGGAACCCCCTCACAATTTGGAAACTTTCCAGATTTCGGCCACTTTATTTTGTCACCAAGCCTGAAAATATTTGTATTCAGAAATTCATTTTTTTGGTGATTTTAAAAATTAATTAGTTGTACTCCCCTCCACCACCCCACAACCTACCTACTAGATGGTGGCTGACATTTCTCCTATCATACATTACTAAATACAATCAGGAATCTGGAAATATAATTCCCGTAATATTCCTTCCTCTAAATGAAAATCACTGAGATCTTACAGAAAACATTTTAAATGTTAAATTCAGCAGATACAATACATCAGACTATATCTACTAGAAAATATAATTTCCATGTCTAAATAATATTATTTATTAGCATGAAATTCTGTATTAGTCACTTAGCACAATGCCAAATATTGTTGACTCTAACAACTGAAAACTAGCTGTGAGAATCAAAATGGATTCTGGTAAAATCTGACAAAAAATTAGCTCTAACAATAGACTTTGACAAGTAACAGCTGTGCTGGACTGGTGCCATGCATGTATTTACTAAGGAGTCTCTCATGGTTTTGTGTATTCATTACTAGAATTGTGCCTTGTGCAGAGATATGGTTTTAATCCTAACAGTTATTTTGTTTACTTCTAGAGACTTTATGAGATCTAAAGCTTTGGGAAGTAAGGTGGTTATTTTTTTTTGCTGTCAGTATAGTCATTTAATAAATACAAAACTAAAAGGATTTTAAAATTCAATGACTTAATACATGAAATGCATGACTATTTCTGAGAAATTTCTCAATTATCTCTTTTTAATTGATGTTATTTAACCCATGCACAATCATTTTGAGTTTTTAAAATGTTATACTTACTTTACAAGGTGATTTGAAATGTTTTTAATATATATATGTTAATAATTGTTATGAAACTGTTTGACATTAGATAAGTCCTTTAAAAAATCCATTGTGTTCTTGTGATGACTCAACCCAACTTGTGATATAATAATGTACTTGGACTTTGAACAAGGAAATAAAAAAAATTAAAATAAACATTTAATGCTCAGTTAAATCCTCTTAAAATACTCATCCAAATGTCTAATTATTTCCTGTTTAAATGTGCATTAAAGTAAGTGTTGATTTATATTTATAATGCATCCTTCATTATGTAGTTATAACCAAGCCAAATGTTTTTAAAACCCCATTATACTATAAAATATAATTATATTATAAAAAAGTCACACAAAGGGTTAATGTTTTGTACTTAAAGAGAACGCCATCTGGCTAAAATTGATGATCTTTCATTATTGCATGCTAGTCTGGTTTATTTGGGAATGTGTGAAAAAACAAAGATGCTATGGTACTACTGTACCAGTGAATGTTCTGTTTGCAGAATTAGCTCACTCAAGCTGGTGATGTGAAATTCTGACAGATGGAGCATGTAACACTGACTGACACTGCAGTGCATGCTGCCAACAGACCACACTCCTAACAAACAACCAGCAGATCACAGCTAATATTAACAACCAGCCGGCCAATGTGCCCAGACAGGGCAGTGCATGCTGCCAACAGACCACACTCCTAACAAACAACCAGCAGATCACAACTAATATTAACAACCAGCCGGCCAATGTGCCCAGACAGGGCAGTGTATGCAGAGGATTACCCACCCCATGCAAATTATCATTTGGTGCATTACATCAAAACAAGCCAATTTTAATCACTTCTATAAACATTAGCAGCAGCAATAAAGGAACTGAAACCTAAGAAATTAAATTGTAATGAAGCATGCATGACTGGTAACCCACCCATGAACACAGATTTTTGCTTGTCATTCATTCATATATGTATATCTGGTGTGGGCACAAATATATATTTATGCTGTGCCCACTCATCCAACCACTGACCCACCCACATACACAGATAAAAAAAAGACACGGTGTTCAACTTCAATGGCAAGACACGCAATACTTGCTAACAGGAGTAATATACTGTAAAGATAAGTTTGCTTAAGATAAGCATACAAGAAAGTTGATAATTGAACATGTATTTAAGAGTTCCCCATGATGTACATCACAGTCCACACTGCCTTATGAGGGACTCGAACACAGTACCTACCAGCCTTGATCCTGAAGAGCTAATCACAGTGATACAGAGACAGTTAATCTGTTTGTAAAGTAACTCAACTCCATTAAATCTTTATTCAAAGAAAAACCAAGTATGACCTTTGCCCTGTAATCCTATCTGTCTGAACCTGTGTGCATATAAACACACCTATAGACAGACCTGCTTGATCTTTCAGTTTCCTACAATTTATTATGGTCAACCTGTGAAAGATCAACAGATCGAAAACAGCCTTTCCTTCTTCACAGTTCAAGAGCCAAATTAAACACACTTTTATATATTGACTTACAAAACTACAAATCTATTCATTTGTAACTGTAACAGCATCAATGTTGTAAAAGAAAAAAAATCTTATTACCACTTATACGTCAAGCAATTTTGCCGTCACCTACTTTATTCCAAAAGAATGAAATACATTGTAAATGTACACAAAGACATAATAGTTGACATACATTTGTATACAGAATATTTCTAAGCTGTTGTGTGAAGAAAAGGTTGGGCCTCTCCACAGGACAAACCATGGAAGCTTATACTTCAATTTGCTGAAAGCTTGTTCTTCAATTTGCTATGCCATTTGTGCATACGGTAGGAAGATACACATACAATGTCCATGAACCAAGAAAACAGTCTGGTAACATCTGTGTTCTAGATCTGTGTTTGCTTGAACATTACATAGGCAGACTCAGGGTCTGGTTACCCACTTTTCCACAAATTATTATTTTCCCCATCATAACTTGGTTGTAACTAACTTTGAAACCATTCAATATTAAAAATCTTTCAAAAATATTTCTACATCCCCCTTCCAAAATTCCTGCATCTGCCTTCATTTCTTTTGAATTTCAGTTCACAATGGTTAGGTGAACATAACACCTTGTAAATCAATTCACGAGTCTGGCAGTCATCTCAACTATTAGTAATTATCTATTTTATCAGTAAGATGCAATCTAGGCTTTGTTGGCTTCATTTAAGATATTCTAGACATGCAAATAGTTCTTGAGAAATTTTAATTGTTTTAATGATATACACATTGTAATTTTATACTGAAATTCAAGTGTTTTCTAGCCATCTATTTGCATTAAGGGATCTTCATCTCTTTTGCAGAGGAGCATCACCTTTTTACTTCACCAATTATTTGAAAAAGGTACCTGACAAAATTATAGACAAAAGGTAGGTACAAAGTTAAGATTTATAAAGGACATCCCAAAACATTTTTCCTAGCAGATTCTTAATTATTTATGTTTATTTATAACAGATTCTGTTTCTAATAATTATATAAGGTGAGATGTCATAAGTATCAATATTAATATTATTATTATTATCAGTTCATTATAAACCACAAGTTACTGAATGATGTACATAAGTGACAAAAAAGAAGACTAGAGATGAAAACCACAGATATCAATATTAAATTACATACATGTATCAAAAGATATATCTTTGATAAACTATTTGTGAATCATACAGAGATACCTGTCTTAAGCAGCCATCCAACAAAATATGATCTTTTAAAACAGTTCGCTGCTTAATAAAGGTGAATAATTAAAAAAAAAGATACAGCCTTTAAGAAAGGTGACTGCTTAATATAGCTCAGCACTCTAGCAGGTCTATATATATTTTGCTTGGGATGAAAAGAAAACAACAGACACACATAGATGACATTGAGACCCCTTCAAGGCAAAGTACCTTTTATACATCAGACAAAACATTTCAATCAGCTACATGATTAATAAATCACATGTAGCCTAAAAATACATGTATGGCTGAATAGAAAGATGTACACACTGTTTCCCCAAATTAAGCAAATGCAGCACTGAAGGGTGGTAACAATTAAATACATGTATGCTATCAGCCTAGCAAGGTTTTTTCTCTCTCTATTCTATTTAGATGCATTCAAGAGTACCTAATAAGTGTTTTGTAAGTTAAACATGAAGAAAGTAACATTATCGAAAATATAACCAGAAGTGTGATAAGTGACCTCCTTTTTGTGACAGATATTCAATTTCTTTGTTATTCTTACTTCTCCCATTGGTTATCATTATAAAAGTGAACAAAGATCTCAGCGCATTCTGGTTACACTAGATGATAATTGAAGTAAAGTTTGTAATATTACAATATTAAATATCACGCTCTTGGCCTCTGGATTGGTAGAAATTCTGGCAGACTAGTACATTATGGTTTGTGGACCAGAAAGATATTTTCAATTCATTACCCACATGGCCCAGCATATCTTGGATTGTATCAAAGTGTTACGTCCTAGTACTATGTCATATTATTTCGCATAGTTTGTTTCCAAAAAAGAAAAATGATTGGTTTCATTTTTGTTGTTCTTAGTTTCTTTTCAAATTTAACATAAATTGATAATGGGTAATAAATAGGATATTAAACTTGCTTCCATTTCGCATCATGTTTATGTCCCTCATGAAATAATTT
>JAULBS010087773.1:0-17936 GCA_032355785.1 Symmetromphalus regularis | reverse complement strand
TACAAAAAATGTTCGAGTGTTCACATTAATAAAATGTAACTAAAGAGTATTTAGAATAAAATACACATTTCCTGAGTAACAACACCAGATGAAAAGTATCTTTTTATGTTCTAAAGTCTGGGGTTTTTTACATTTATTTTGTTATGTTATTTAAAGTTAGTATATGTTACGAAGAATTTTTCTGTTTTCATATATATATATACCTTATCTAATATATAAAGTTGAATTTACATATAAACAAGAAACGTTTCTGTTTTCATATTAATATAATTATTGTAACAAATACATTGTTAGGATAACTTCTGAGAAATAAAATGAGATAGACATTATCTAATATATAAAGGTAAAATGTGCATGTAAACAAGAAATATTTCTGTTTTCACTTTAATATATTTTCACTAAAGATAATTAATCTGGTAAATAACATAGCTCATTTGTAAAGATGCTGTCATACCATCATGTGGTATTGTGTGTGATTTCTGTACAGATGCTGTCATACCATCATACGGTATTGTGTGTGATTTCTGTACAGATGCTGTCATACCATCATACGGTATTGTGTGTGATTTCTCTACCAAAGTATTGATGTTTCTCATGCATTGTGCGTGATTTATGTACAGGAGTATTGATGTTTCTCATGCATTGTGTGTGATTTCTATACAGGAGCATTGGTGTTTCTCATGCCTTGTGTGTGATTTCTGTACAGGAGCATTGGTGTTTTTCATGCCTTATGTGTGATTTCTGTACAGGAGCATTGGTGTTTCTCATGCCTTGTGTGTTATTTCTGTACAGGAGCATTGGTGTTTCTCGTGCATTGTGTATGATTTCTGTACAGGAGTATTGATGTTTCTCATGCATTGTGCATGATTTCTATACAGAAGTATTGATGTTTCTCATGCATTGTGCATGATTTCTGTACAGGAGTATTGATGTTTCTCATGCATAAACACAACATACAGTTTTGTTACATACAGGTTTTACATGTAAGTTCTTTGATCAGATCACAACCAAAAAAAATAATACTGATAACAGTAATGATTATTTGTTATTGTTTACATCCACTGTGACAGTTAACATGTATGTAATATAAGTAAAAAAACAAACCACTATGTAGCAATGAACTATCTCCCAGTTTTATCTTGTAACAAAAGAATGTGCTGTCTCATCTTTTCTGATGTTATTTATGATATGGACTGAACATCAAGATGTAGAATGTTTGCATGAGGTGTGATAGATCACTGGATTAATCCCCTTCAACAGACCCATTTGGGCTATATCTTGTTCCAGCCAGTGGTTCTAAACAGTGATAACAAAGGATGTTGTATGTGCTGTCATACCTGTGTTAAAGTGCATATAAAAAATCCTTGTTGTTAATAGGAAAGAGTAATGGTGGGTTTCCTTTGTAGACCATGAGTCAAAAATACCTTATTTGACACCTAATGTTCACTGAATAACAATATGCCTGAGTATCATTTAACAAAAACAGGGTGTGTTTTTTTAATGATATAATATGTAGTTGATATGAAGTTAGTCCAAGTGATATTCATGAGTAACTAGTCCAGGTAGTTTTGTAATTTCATGCAAAATTTTGTTAAAGGCAAACTTTCACTTGATTTTGTATCATTGGCTTGTAAGGGGATAGAAAAAACAATGTTGACATTGTTTCAGACAGGATATGTGCATGAAATTCAAGATGAACATAATTATAAAATTTAAAAACTTGCTTAGACCTTGGCTTTAAATATACAGTGTGGATGCTGGTTAAGAATTTATTCAGGAAACGATCATGTACCAGTGGCAGATCCAGAAAGTCCATTGAGGAGGACCCCATTAATATGATGCTGATTCCTCGGATTCTTTAACATTAAAAATAAAAATAATTTTAAAAAAAATTAAATATTATTTAAATTTCAAAATTTATGGGGCCTGGGTTCCTGAGGCATCCATAGATCTGCCAGGTACATGAGCAGAAATGTTTGCAGGAACAGACATCTATTATGTATAACATAACATCTCCCCTTAGAAAAATAGATTACAATATATTATAACAAATGTAAAAAATATTTGAAAAGGGGTTGAACTCCTGAAATAACCTCCCTGTTTTAATTATAGAAAAACATAATGGCCAACAGCTGTTGCTGGTGTATTTGATGGCCTTTTTATTTTATTAGCATTTTCCAAAACAAGCTCAGATTTTGTTTTACATAACAAAGTAATGTTATCTGATGTATTTAGATGAGTTATGATAAGTAATGATTTTTCTTTTATATTATTGTTTTGACAAGCATGGACTTTCTTCTTCATTACAATATCAGATAAAATATACACTTTTAAAAGTGATTTATACAAACTAATTAACTGAATTATAACCATGAAATTAATTTACAGTAATTAACATTTGAAAGAATAATAAATCAGCATTTATGTTAGTACATGTATGAGTGGTTTTATAACAATGACGTTTAATAATTGAATCAATTGAACTATGACATGAAATGAATTTACAGTAATTAACATTTGAAAGAATAATAATTCAGCTTGAGATTAATTTGTACTAGTATATGAATGAGTAGTTTTTTTTAACAATGTTATTCAAAAAAAGTAAAGTTTGTTTTATTTAACGATGCCTCTAGAGCACATTGATTTTTAATCTTATCAGCGGCTGTCATATGGTCATTCTGACATATGTATTTTAGAGGAAACCCGCTGCCGCCACATTAGCTACTCTTTCCGATAAGTAACAAGGGGTCTTTTATATGCACTGTCCCATAGACAGGACAGCACATACCACGGCCTTTGATAAACCAGTTGTGGACCACTGGTTGGAACGGAAAATAGCCCAAACTGCATATGGGTCCACTGAGAAGGATCGATCCAACGACCGACCAGTTCACAGGCAGACACGCTACTGTTTGTGCTAGATGGTAAAAGAACACACATAGGGTACATAAAAGGCCATTTACCCTCAGAAATGCTTCTACAATGAATTTATCTTATCGACATGTTGAACTATATAGTTATTTAATCAAAGTAATGTAAGAGAATAACAATTAACAATTTATTAATAAATCTATAGCACGCAGACTAGTTCCATCGACAATTTTTATCTGCAAATGTTTGTAACACAAAATTGCCGGAAACTTATCTCAATAAAAATCAATTTTTTTAAAATCAAAAGTGAATGTAGTAAATAAATAATAATAAAGAACAAAGATATGCACACATGAAACAACTAAGCAGTAAATTGTTGAAAATTATAGACAGGGTATAAGAAAAATTGGCTCCAGCCACCAGAATATAAGGGTTTTGTCTAAAGGCAAACAACCAATGGGATTAAATAATTTTACATGGAGGCAAGATAATATCACTTAACATCTTATTGTATTTAAATGGTGATTTCAGAATATGCATGGAAATATTTTCACTAGATGTTTTTATTTGTGCCTCTTTTTATTTTGCATGATGCTATTGCACATTTTGTTTCTGCATTGTCTGCATTTGTTTCTGTTTGTAATTTGCATTTCAAGATGACAAGAAACTACCAGCAAACATCCAGAATGATAGAAATCGACGAAAACGTGAAGGTCCTTCCAAATACATGTCTACCTCTGATTCTTCCACATCCTCAGGCTCCTCTTCTGTTCCACGATCCACAACCAAAGTTGTTTCCATGCAGGAGAACACTGTATCCACAATACTGACTCCACTAGCAACCATACCAGTAATATCAGCCACAACCCCTTCAAATCGGACAAAAGATGAAGATGTTATTGAGGATAAGCTAGACAGTAAAATTACTGAGAATAAATCACAATGGGAGAAAGGCAGTTATAAAAATACTGATGCAGATTTGGAATCCAGTGAATCTTCAGACTCATCAGATTCAGACAGTGATTCGGATTCTTCAACTCAAAGATCTTTAGATAGAGAGATCCAGCAAGCAGGGTTGATTAAGAATGAGGAGAAATCTCCACCATCAAGTCTGCCTGAACGACCTCAATCTCCTGTTGCCATGGCTCTGATGGATGATAGTAAAGATGAAGGTATGACTCAGGAGGGTGAGCTAACCAGTACTGGGACGTTTCTGTTTGTTGGAGGAAACGAGGATGAAGGAAAGGACATGGAGGATAGACCAGAATCTCAGGATGAAAGAATGGACAAGGTGAATGGTCCAGAAGCTCAAGCTGAAATACAGCAGGATAGCAATGACATGAACAAGTTGTCTGATCAGGAAAGATGTCAAGAATCAGTCCAGGAAAGAAGTGGTGTCCGTGGAAGCAGCACTGACCGCAGCAGCAGCAGCAGCAGCAGTAGCAGTGGAGATAGCAGTAGTAGTGAAGGTAGCAGCAGTAGTGACGGCACCACTAGCAAAGACTCAGGATCAGAGTCAGAAAGCTCCAGTAAAAGGAAGACACCTATAACACCAGATATAATTGTTCAGAAGAATGGTGAAGGAGGTCCTATTGATAAACAGGAAAGCGAACAAACAGCTGCAGCTAATAGAGAGGAGACAATAGAAAAAGATGAACAGACATTCACAGGTATATATATTAATATGCAATTGCTTCAGTAAATATATAATTTGATGTAAGCATATTTAAAATAATTCCAAGCATTGCATATGTATAATGACTGGGATCAATCAAAACTGCTAAAATAGGTGGTATCAGCACTCTTTTGATAGATTCATCGAAGCAGTCCAACTCAATTTTGCATATTTGTCCCAAGGACTTTTGTCTTGTATTGAAATATGGTTTTGAACATGATACGTTATGTCATTTAAATTCCATCAGGCAAAACAAAAACCCAAAAGTTATAAATTATAAATTTGTTTGTAACCTGACCAAAATTAATGTTTTGTTCTACTTAAAAAGATGTTAATACGTCCTAAAATTGAAAATATCCTATTTATTTCTTTTTTTCTTTCTTTTGTCAGAGTCATCAGGTTAGTTTTATATGTAAAACCACATTCTTGTTGTGTTATTTTTTAATTTTGCACTTTTGCACATTTCTTTTTGTTTTGTTTTCACTGCAATTATTTTTGTTTATAATCTGCATTTTAAAGTGAAACAGAATCCAGTTTAGCAGCAGGTTGTGAGATATCTGATAGTAATATTCCTAATAAGTCTTTAGATACTAAAGTTGAGGATGATTCATATTTAGCATCAGCTCTGACTCGAGAAGAAGAGGAGATACAGTCAGCTGGTTTAAAGGATGATATTTCTCCAACTTCCAGTCCACATCAGTCTGCAATTCCGGTAGTTGTGATTGCAGATGGTACAGAAGCAATTGATGGTCATGCAGCACAAGAAGCTGAACTTGTTGGTTTAGACAGAAGTCAGGAGGTGCAGAGAATCAAGTCATCCAGCAGTGATTCAACTGAAGACTCGTCAAGTGATTCTGAGTCAGAATCTGAGTCACAATCTGATGGCTCTTCTGTAAGGAAGAAACAAAATATTGCACAGGTACCTCAAGCAGCCAGCATATCTGAGGTTCCAGTTGAGAAATCTGATGAAGTAAAAGAGAATTATGATGACAGTAAGGAAAAATCTGATGTTGCAAAAGATGAATTTGCTGCTGTGAAGAATGAATCTGAAATCACAAAGGATCAATCTGAAGTCATAAAGAATGAATCGGAAGACACAAAAGAGGAATTAGATAACAAAAAGGAAGAATCGGATGTCATGAAAGAGGAAATAGATGTTACAAAAGAGGAACAAGATGTCATAAAAGAGGAACAAGATACCACAAAGGAGGAACAAGATGTTACAAAGGAGGTACCAGATGTCACAAAAGAAGGACAAGATGACACAAAGGAAGAATCCTATAGAACAGAGGGGAAAATACAAAATGTTGATGTGGATGAAAACAAAATGGCTGCTGTTGCTGTGGAAACCTCGGATGAGAGAATAATGGAGTCTGCTGCTGGGGATAATCAAAATAAAGCATCAGATGAAGGAACTGCTGAAGAGGAAAAATCTAAGTCTCTAGCAGTAGTGGAGGAAAAGGTGAAATCTTCACTGGATGAGGAAGAACGAGTGAAATCTTCAGTTGAGGAAGAACAAACAAAATCTACAGTTGAGGAAGAACAAGTGAAATCTTCAATGGTGGATAATGAAAAGGACAAAGCTACAGGTATAAATCTACAGTTAGTTCCCTTGTGTACCCTAGTGTCCACTTATTATTTTGTTTATATATAGTGGATACTTAGTCCTGCTAAAAGCTGGGTATTAAATTATTTGGATTTTTATGCATGTGCATTTTTGTTAAAAGCTTTTTAAATATAATTCTATTTCTTTTTTAAATTTCCTTCTTAGACAACCTAAACCTCATAGGTATGTACCTCAGTGGTTATATATGCTTGTTATAATTTGTTTTAGCAAGTCAAGCATGAATAATGAATATTATTGACTACTTCTATGCACAGTTTTTTGTTTTGTTTACTGTTCTGCACATACATAAGCTATCTGTGTTTACATGTATACTTATCAAAAGAAGTTAAGAGTCAAAAACTGTTGTTGTTGGGGTCATCCAGAATGGGGGCTATTCTGAATAGCATTAGTGGTCCTAGACCTCTGCCAGAGTCTTACCAGTAACGCTTTGGCTTACATTTAGATGGTGACCTACAGTTCTCTAAGTTTGTCCATCTTGTACTTGTAGCCAGCCAATGTCCACTCCTCTGTCTTGGAAGCTGAGTTGTCATCGAACCATCTTCAAATTTAAAGTGATGATGAAAGGAAAATGTTCATCCCTTTTATTTCTAAAATTGGCATTCATGGAATGACACTCATGTAAAACACATACAAATGGTGCATGAGGTGTCACAGTGGGTGTTTCTAGGAAGGCTGTCATTTTAATGTGACTAAGTTCTTGTAAAAATCCATGAAAAGGAAATCTGGGTTAATTAAAATGTTTCTAAAGATAAGTGCAATAACTGCATGTCCCATAATAGTAGATGTCTATAGTCAAAACAACAAAAAGGGTATATTCTAACCCTATCTGGCTTAAAAAGACATGCTTACAAAAATTATCACAAATTTTCTTTTGACCCTTAAATTCTTTTGAGTAGTATATGTGGTTTTCTTGCACAACTTTCAAGGGATTATTTGTTATTTATTAATTTGCAGTTGTTTTTTACTAATACACGTAAAACAAAAAGATAATGTTAAACATGTCACTTGATTCAGATATGATATAATTTGTTGTGTTTGATTTGTTTAATGAACATGTTTTGTTAGCTGGTGAAGCACAAGGAGAGAGCAGTTCAGGGTCATCTGATTCCAGTTCCGATTCTGATTCTGACTCATCAGACTCTGAGGGCGAATTCCACGTCACTCACACACCAGACTCAAATGCCATTGAAACACGTAATGGTATTTACAATTTTAAAAATATTTTAAAATGTATACTATATTTTTTCGGCTATTAGGCAGATAAACATATGGATACATACTGGACATAAATGATAAAAATAAATATTGCCTGAATCAAAGGTAATGAATAATTTGATTAGCCAGTACATGCAATATTTTCAATTTTTTAGCTATCTGGCCTCATCTTGGACATCGGCAGCAACATGCTCACAGGTATTCTAAAAAATATCAACCCAGGGTTCGTAAACACCTTGAAAACCCTTGAATTTTTAAAGACCTTTTCCAAGGCCTTGAATTTGATTAAAATTAAGTAAAGTGCTTAAAAGTTCTTGAATTTTGTCAAAATCTGTGTTGTATAAAAATTACCGGAAATATAATTTACAAAGATACGTTGTGTCGTGGTTAAAAATAGCTCTCTTGCAGGATCAAGAAGTGTCGCAAGACTTATTGGATCTGCCGCCATTTTTAATTGTTTTTTCGTGACTGAACAGCGTTGCCAGTTATTGTCCTCTGGGGCTTTTTGTGATAGAAAATGTCCAGAAAATGTTTGTTCAATAAACTGTGTGGTCCTTGAATTTTCTAATATTAGTGCTTGAAAAGTCCTTGGATTTTGACTCCAGACAGGTGTATGAACCCTGTCACCCTGTCTTACAAATGAGTAGAAGCAAAAATCTACCCTAGAACACTCCAAAAACACCCATGTTTTATCATCACAATCCTTTCCTTTATTTTCAAATGATACAGATGTTAAACAGAGTGGGGAGCAAACCAAGGAACCCACGGCAGTGTCTAAAGAACCTCAGAAAGAGACTCCTGAAGAAGATGAAGACAATAAAGCCATAGTACTACCAGAAAGGGATCATAGTGAGAAAGGGAAAACAGAAACTCCCGAAGACACAGAAGAGGCTGCAGTTCATCAGCAAGTGGAGACAACTGCGTCAGTGAATAACGATGACACAAGAACTGGTGATGAACAAACACAAGGTGTTGAAACAACGGAGGAACCTTCAGGTATAAAAACATCAGGTTTTTTTTATCGCGTGGTCGCAGTTTAGAGTGACATAATATGATGTCATTGCCAGGGGTGCGTGCAGGGCCCTCAGTAGTTTGAGAAGTTGCAGGGTACAAAAGTGATTGTAGCCTGTGATCTTGGCATGCATAAAAAAACATATTTTTTTATCAAAAATGAAAAGTAGGTGACAGCAAAAGCTGTTACAAGCGGCAATTTACCGCCGATGACTGGGTACTTTTGAATGCACTGTGTGTGTGTGGGATGGGAGGGGTCCAATGGGAGAATGGCCCCCAAATCATACCTTTTTATTTCCTCACTACATTTTATATTTGACTGTTTTACAATCTTATTAGACTAAAGTGCTTTCTATGCACTCTGGGCTTTAACTAGTATCAAGATTAAAAATCCAATGCCTTCAGTGAGATTTGATCCCAGTACCTACTAGTTATGAGCCCAACAGCTTAACCACTATTCCACTAGGGCTGGTCTTTGAAAAAAATCCCAGCTTCTCCAATGATAGCAGGTAACTGGCCCCAGTAGTGCTGTGGTTAAGCTATTAGATTCACAGCTGGTACATGTAGGTACTGGGATCAAATCTCAGTAGAGGCATGGGATTTTTAATCTTTGTATCAGATCTTAACCAGAGTGAGTGTTCTGCAAGGCTCAGTGGGTAGGGGTATACCACGTACACTGACTAGTGGTCTACAACTGCCTTATCAAAGATATGTGCTATCCTGTCTGTGGGATAGTGCATATAAAAAAATCCATTGCTGTTTATTGATAAGAGTAGCAGTATTAGTGTGGCAACAGCAGGTTTCATCCCTCCTACTAACACTAATCTCTATCCTGGACAGACAATACAGGAAGATGTACATTTCAATTAAATAATTATATATAATATACTTGGTTGATTATGAATTTTGTCTTTAATATAATTGGGGTGGCAGTAAATTGTGCCGATGTTTACTTTTGTGCTGGGAGGGTCGTTAAATAAATAAATAAATAAAGCAGTAAATTGTTTAAAATTACAGGCGGGATATAAGAAAAATTGGCACAGCCCACCAGGGTATAAGGGTTTTGTCCATCAGCAAACAACCAATGGGATTAAAGAATTTTACACGGAGGCAAAATAAAGTTTGTTGTATTGACTGGGAATTTATTTTATTATGTTTGTTCCTCTTATGCTCTGGCAGAACAACTGGAATTTAATAAAGTTCTGTTTTGTTTTCAGAGACTAGTGACCCTGGTGACATGCATGGAGGTTTGTTCTCTTTACTAAAACTTTCATTTAGAGTATAAGTAATATCATTACAGTCACTGCCGTTTGACAGATGCCGACGCTCTCGCAGCTCCCATAAAATAATTATCTGTGCAAAAAATGTGGTGAAAATGTTATGCTGTTAACCCTTATCAAGCTGCATTGTTTTTGTAAAAATGTAAACAAATGTACACACTATACATTTGTGTTGCTATCTCTTGAATTAGTAGAGCATTTTAGCCCAAATTTTACACAGATGTAGTACAATGATGTACCTTCCACATGGCTGTATTTGGAGAGCACAATCTGGGGTTCTTCATTAACAGTTTCGTGTATTATATTTCGTTGAAAAACTGTCTAATTAATCACAAACAGCTAATTAAAGAGTACAATACTATACGACGTCATGGCTATGAAGTTGGACGTATATATACGTCCACCGCAGGAAGAGGGTTAACATATTTAATTTTGGAGAATTTGAACAAGAAAAAGACATAATGAGTATTGTCCTTGATGTAACATGTATAAACTAAAGATTTTACAAATGGCAGTCACTGTTATTACAGACTCACAGTTTTTATTTTATTACTTTTACAGATTCTTTCTGCAAAAACATATAAAATAAAACTGCCATATCAATTTCTTTTTTTCCAAATAATACTTGGAAGGAAAAAAAAATAAAAAATTATTCAACCCAAATAGCTGATGATTATTTCTGTGTTTTGTGCAACACTCATTGACACAGGGTTTTTGGTTTTCTTTGGTTATTGAGGGAAAATATATAGAAAAATAAGAACATATTTGCTTATGTTGTAATTTAAACAAAGATTAATATTAATATAAATTATTTTATTAGACTCTTCTACATGTGGTTATATTAGAAGGAAATGTTTTATAGGAAGAAGCCATTGACTTAAACTAATAACATCATTAAATCTAAAAGCTATTAAATATCAAAATAGTCTTAAATACTGAAATTAACATGTCCATAAATTAATGTGAATGATGGTGAGATAGGCCACATAAAAGATCCCTTGCTGCTTGATAATAAGTGGGTTTCGTCTTTTCTATTAACATTAACCTCAGTCATGAAAGACAACATGGGAAGCAGAGTTGTGTACCCAGAACAGCGTGCTTGAACCATCTCAAAATCTTTCACAAGATTTTCATGCTAGCATTGTACTCTCTATATTAGTGGCATGGGTCTTTGTTTATTTAACAAAGGCTTGTACGTGTTTTGCTGCATTACGCATAGTCTGTCACACATTGGTACTTCCTCATACTCAATTTGATATTCAAAAAATGTATTGACAGCGAGCCGAGTCCAAAGAAAATTAATTGTTGAAGCCATTTCATTGTTAGTTATCAATGCAAATGTCCTGGGCTGGTGTGATGTCACACATACATGTAAGTGCCATCTTAGAAGAAAAAAAGGGAGATAAGTCATGGTGTTTTTGAAAGCTTTTAACATGCTATTTGTAAACAAAATTTAAACGTCTAAAACATAAAAATTATAATAAAAAATAAAAATGTTTTATCTATTCTGTTTTAATGGGTGTTTATAAATACTATTTATGAAAACAATAACCTAAAATGGAATTACTTTTCACTTCTTCTTTAACTGTTATACTCAAAAATATGTTTAACCAACCTTTAATACAGTCGTAATCTGGTCTTATAGGTAATGATCCTGAAAATGTTGCATCAGAAGACCCTGTGGCAGTCCAGTCAACGCTGCCACCTCCACCACCACGTATCCAGCACAGTGGCAGTGTGATGCCATTGTTAGAGGGACAAAATGACGGGCTGGAGCTGAAAAACATGGAACTGACTAAAACACAGGTCTGTTATTGTAATGTTACTGAGGAAGGAGCGGGATGTATCTTAAATGATAGCGTGTCTGCCAGTGAACCGGTCTGTCGTCAGATCAATCCTTTACAGTGGATCCATTTGTAGTTTGGGCTATTTTCCCATTCCATCCAGTGGGCCACAACTGGCTCATCAAAGGCTGTGGTATGTGCTGTCCTGTGCATATAAAAGTCCCTTTGCTTCTTATCTGAAAAAGTAGCCTAAATAAATATGTCAGAATGACCATATGACTGACGTCCAATAGGCGATGATAAGATAAAAATCAATGTGCTCTAGAAGCGTCATTAAATAATAAATAAAACAAACTTTTCTTTTGTTACAGATGAAGAACAATAATTGAAATATAATGCTCAACCATTGTGTATGGAAACTATAATGTCTGCTGTCCATATAAACAACATAAAAAATTATAATAATAAATAACAAAAAAATATATAATTAAAAAATGATAAATAAAAAAAAAAAATTATAATAATAATAAATTAAAATAATAATAATAAAACTCAGTATAATTCTAGCAATGGATGTTTCAGAATGAGTAAAATAGTAAATAATAATTTTATTAATCTTTCAAGAAAAGTATTAAATAAAAGATATTGATTTTAAAATCCTCTCCCCCAAAAGCATACAAACTGAAAAGGAAAAAAAATGCTGATTACGAAATAATATTATCATTTTTATTATTTTGAAAAACATACATGTACCTTTAACCCCCTCCCCTCCAAAGTATGAAAATGATGAAAAAAACACTGATGACCCCTAAGATCTCTATCAAGGAGATTTAAAAAATGATTAATACGTTTAATACCATAATTAGTATTATACAAGATCCTGTGGTTTGAGGCATCAAAGGAGAACTTAATGAGTATCACTTATCACTATGAATATGTTAAATATGCTGTATGCATGTACATGTATTTCTTAGTTAATGCCCCCTCACTAATTAATGCCCCCGGTCATTTTGTTAAATAAAAATGACTTACCCTAGCATAAATCCATGACCGTACCATATTATTCAAATTATGTAATGAATGCACACACTAGTAATCTGTATTGCACAAAATATTTAACAGTAAAAACACGATTTCAAACTTTAGTGAATTCAATAAACTCCAAATTTGCAAAATATAATGCCTTCGTGGGCATTAAATAGGGAATATATGGTAACTAAAGATTAATTTACTCAGATTGCAATATTGATCATGTTTCAGTGGTTTGAGGTGTCGAAGTTCCTAGAGAAAAAGGAAAACTTGAAGAGTGTAACATTAAGCAACATGGCAATGAATGACGGCGATTTTGAGATGGTTTATGAAGCTCTCATCAAATCACCATCAAACCCTGTGGTATGTCATTCAGCCTTCAAAATGTACAGCAAGTCAGTGGTGTCATTGTAAAAGCTGTTGTAAAATTTGTTTATAGCCGGCATTGTACTGGTATTGAAAAAATACAAATATATGCACTATACTTATTTTCTTGAAATTGTCATTATAATACATACATGTAGTAATGATTCAAAGATAGCAATTAAGTTCAATTGCAGTGTTATCTTAATTTCAAGGGTTGTTTATTCAAATCCTAAGGCATTTCATTATAATCCCGTGAAGATATTTCAGTACTATGGTGTCAATTGAATCCTACGGTATTTCATTCTATTCCTGTGGTATGTCATCCCAATCCTATGGTACGACATTACAAAGCTTTGGTATGTAAATCCAATCTTATGGTATCATTTGAATCCTGTGGTATGTCATTACAAATCTGTGATATGTAATTCCAATCTCATGGAATGTTATTACAATCCTGTGGTATGTTATTCCAATTCCATGGTATATTATTACAATCCTGTGGTATGTCATTCCATTCCCATGGTGTGTTATTACAATCCTGTGGTATCTCATTCCATTGCCATTGTGTGTTATTACAATCCTGTGGTATGTCATTCCATTCCCATGGTGTGTTATTACAATCCTGTGGTATGTCATTCCAATTCCATGGTGTGTTATTACAATCCTGTGGTATGTCATTCCAATTCCATGGTGTGTTATTACAATCCTGTGGTATGTAATTCCATTACCATGGTATGTTATTACAATCTTGTGGTATGTAATTCCAATCCTGTGGTATGTAATTCCAATCCTGTGGTATGTCATTACAGTCCTGTGGTATGTCATTACAGTCCTGTGGTATGTTATTAAACTGTGGTATGTCATCCCAATCATGTGGTATGTTATTTCAATCCTGTGGTATGTCATTCCAATCCTGTGGTATGTTATTACAATCCTGTAGTATGTTATTACAATCCTGTGGTATGTTATTACAATCCTGTGGTATGTTATTACAATCCTGTGGTATGTTATTCCAATTCCAAGGTATGTTATTACAATCCTGTAGTATATTATTCCAATCCCATGGTATGTTATTACAATCCTGTGGTATGTTATTACAATCCCATGGTATGTCATTACAATCCTGTGGTATGTCATTCCAATCCCATGGTATGTTATTACAATCCTGTAGTATGTTATTCCAATCACATGGTATGTTATTACAATCCTGTAGTATGTTATTCCAATCCCATGGTATGTTATTACAATCCTGTGGTATGTTATTCCAATCCCATGGTATGTTATTACAATCCTGTGGTATGTTATTACAATCCCATGGTATGTCATTACAGTCCTGTGGTATGTTATCACAATCCTGTAGTATGTCATTACAATCCTGTGATACATCCTTCATAGAGTACTGTTTTCCATCTAGATAATATCTTTTACAAATCAAATGCATGTGGGTGTATGAAGGAGCATATATTTATTTAAAAGGTTTGTTGTTTTTTCTTTTAGATTATAAATCTCAACATGAATGCACTTGGTCCACAGAGCGCTGACAGCATCGCAGATCTGTTAAAAGATAAAACTAGCATTGAAATACTTCTGTAAGTCATATTTATAAATATTACACACAAGAAATAGACACACTATTTTTTTTTTTTAATTATAATATCCCCAGTACATGTTCAGTGGTACCTGTATCATAAATGTTTGAAAACCACTGATACTGTCTCCCAGATTTTCATTTGAAAAACCCACATTGAATCATAATTGTTTGTGACTGTAAGCATGTCTTCTCATTTCATTTAAAAATGTGTTTAATACATGTACTTAAATCTATGGGTACCTGAAGCCCACCCATCAACCTCTTTGTCCACCAGTTTCTAGTTTTTCACATTAATATTAGCTTTTAATTTACTTTTGACTCCCACCTTTTCAATACTTAATACCTTAACACTCTTTCAGTCCTCTTTCAAAATTTCTTAAAAACCTAACTGTAGTAGTGTTGGAAAAAAGTGCTCCTTCTGGCAGTAGCTAGTGGGAATTTCCATTTTAGCTCAGTTGGTAGAGTACTGAATTCTCAAATTGAGAGTCATGGTTCGAATCCCCTCAGTGGAGGTTGAGATTTTTTCTGTTACTTTTGGGGCCGACATAGGGACCAGGTTTGTTCTTAAATACAAGAACATTATTTAAAACCTAGTCAGAACCTGTAACAGCTCAACTGCAGTTTCAGGATGTAGCTTCACTTGAGGGGGGAGTATGTAGTAGTGTTAGAATAAGTGCTCCTACTGACAGTATCTAGTGGGAATTACCCTATTAACTCAGTTGGTAGAGTGCTGGACTCTCAAACTGAGAGTCATGGTTCAAATCCCGTCAGTGGAGGTGATTTTTCTGTTACATAATAATACTTCATTTTTCATTAAAAACATTAACCAAACTGGCTATATCAGACGTCTGTTACAACTCATCATATATTTCCTTATTGGTTTCAGAAAAAAATAGAAACCAAATATATAACTTTATAATACTGCTGTAATGATAAATTTGATATTTAAAAATGACTTTGTGATTGTAATTGTTATTTATTTTAGCCTCCAAGGCAACCCTGTTGGTGATGAAGGCATTCGCAGTCTGGTTGACGGTGTGCTGGATATTCAGTTTGATGAACAGCAATGGAGGAAATCCGAGACTGCAAGAATACAGTCAGTAATATCTGAAGTCGAAACTCCAGTTTTAAGAAAACTTGTCGGAAACTTCTGTCATCTGCGAGAGCTTGACCTAGGAAACACGGATATGACAGATGAAGGGACGACTGATATTGCACTGCTTCTCGAACACAACACGGACCTAGAGACTCTTAGTCTCCAAGGCAATAAGTATATCACTCGATGGACTAAAATTGGGAAGTCATTGACAAAGAATCGTAAGCTGGTCACCTTGACGTTGGACTACAACAAGGTGGGAGATGAGGGAGTCGAGGCGTTGGTTGAAGGCCTCAAAGATAATTCATGTGTCCAGACGATCGACCTCATCAACACGGGAATTGGTGAAAAAGGCGGAGCTATGCTGGTTGAACTGCTAAAGAAAAACACGACACTCCTTGAGTTAACTTTAACACCAGGAAATTCCATTCCACAGGTTCTGCTGGATGATATCAAGAACTATTTAAATCTTAACCAATCAATCAATGTGTAATATATCTGCATATACATTTTAACCAATCAATTAATGTGTTATATTTCTGCATAAACATCTCAACCAATCAATTAATGTGTTACATTTCTACATATACATCTCAACCAATCAATTACTGAGTTACATCACTGCATGTATAGCTGAACCAATAAATTAATGTGTTACATTTCTACATATACATCTCAACCAATCAATTACTGTGTTACATCACTGCATGTATAGCTGAACCAATAAATTAATGTTTTACATTTCTACATGTACATCTAAACCAATCGGTTAATATGTTTCATTTTTACATGTACATGTCAACCAATCAGTCAATGTATAACATTTCCACACAGAGTCAGATATGCGTTGTACATGTAGGGATATGATAGAAGTGTGGTGCAAACTTTTAAGTGCAGAAAGCACTAGAGGGTAATTTCACCATTTTAGCCTAATACATTAGAAGATGCATACAGAGCTGTCCAAACAGTTTGAGAGGGGGAGGGGGTGCACTTCTGAGCTTCCTGTGTCTCTAAACTATGAGATTCAGTACTTGCTGCAGGGTCGTACCCTGAACAAAATCCTAGGGAGGGGCACTGCTTTTTATAAACAAATTTGTGAATAGTCCGAGGAAGAAAAGCATTCTAGAAGTTTAGGTGGTCCGGGGGCATGCTCCCTTTCCCTTTGACAGTTTTTAATTTGGAAGGTTTATGGTGACTATACAAATTAAACCCTGAGATGTGTATGCTATTTTCTGGAGTAAAGAAAAAAAAGGGAGATTCTTAGGTGACAATTGCTCCTCCAACCCCCACCCCCCTCTAGGCTCTAGGGTACTGCCCTGTGCTGTGTTTAACTACCATTATGGTCAGAGACACAAAGAACAGCACAAAACGTATGAATTGCATAAGTGTGAAATCTGGCTTTTAGTACCGTCGCAAAAAGCTGTTGGAAAATAGTTTTGCGACTGCATTTTTATCAGTATATGGTATTTACTTTGTTATTATAACTAAATTGCTGTCGCAAGATGATCTCAATTTCGAGGGCTGCAATTTTGCTTTTATTTCGACTGACCAACACATTTTTAGAGGACAAATCCATAACCAGGGTAAAAAATAGTTTATCAGGTTATATCATATTTGTAAAGCCGGTAACATCTTTCTCAACCAAATTCTCAAGTGAATGGTCAACGGCTCTCAATTGTCTTTTATTCAAAAACACAGATTTATGAATGAATAGCAAAGATTAAAATGTATCTGTTTAGGTATTCAAAAGTAAACGTCAAGGAAGTATCAGACATGATAAATTTGTCCTAAACAACAGGTTATCTGGTCCTAATTTTGTGCTAATCTGTAAATGGTTTATCAGATACTATGCTTAAGTGTGAGTCACTGGCACATGGGTCTGACACGAATCCAATACATGCAGGCCTGTAGGAGCCGAGTCCGACACGAATCCAATACATGCAGGCCTGTAGGAGCTGTCCGACACAAATCCAACACATGCAGGCCTATAGGAGCTGAGTCCGAGACTAATCCAATACATGCAGGCCTGTAGGAGCTGAGTCCGACACGAACCCAATACATGCAGGCCTGTAGGAGATGAGTCCGACACAAATCCAATACATGAAGGCCTGTATGAGCCGAGTCTGACACAAATCTAATACATGCAGGCCTGTATGAGCCGAGTCTGACACAAATCTAATACATGCAGGCCTGTAGGAGCTGAGTCCGAGACTAATCCAATACATGCAGGCCTGTAGGAGCCGGGTCCGACACAAATCCAATACATGCAGGCCTGTAGGAGCTGAGCCCGACACAAATCCAATACAAGCAGGCCTGTAGGAGCTGAGCCCGAGACTAATCTAATACATGCAGGCCTATAGGAGCTGAGTCCAAGACTAATCCAATACATGC
>JAULBS010087762.1:0-17938 GCA_032355785.1 Symmetromphalus regularis | reverse complement strand
TTTATCGATGGAACTATATTTCGTCACTGTCAAGTGACTTCTTTCGCGTTCCTGTGTTACGGATTCGTTAACAAATTTCTAATCGTTATTCACCCCTCGTGATGCTTCTACAACTTATATTGTTATACCTTTGTACAGGAGACCCTGGATGACTTATGGTCAACACGCCTAGCGTTCTATCTCACTGCGGAAACCATTGTTAACTGTAAATTATTTCTGTAAATTGTAAAGTATAAAATACAAATATATATATATTGTCTTACATCTGGAGTTCTGTGTTGTTTGTCATGTATTCAACATTACGGAACGATAAAAGAGATAGAGAGAAATCCTAACTATAACAGTTGTATATATATTAATATTTCCTTTTTGTTGACAAAACATAGCCTCTGCATCAAATGCGGCCACGTTTGTTTATGTCACGGATGTAAAACGTGTGTATTAGTTTGTGCGTGCGTGCATATTGATTAATTGTCATAAATTAAAAAATATATATTTTTAAATGGTATTTAGCATTGATTACAAAAATACTTAGTGAGCAGTCTGAGATGGGTGCCTACATTTCCCATCTGGTCCAGGCCAATACCAGCTTTGCACAGGCCTGCATATATATGTCTTTTTATCAATAATACTTCCATCTTGAAATTTCCTCTTAAAGATTATAAAAACTTCCCTCCCCGTTAAATGAAACGAGGCTAAACCATAAAGTTACCACCTGTTTTCAGACTCAACAAACGCCATCTGTGCTTCAGAGAGTGATGAGAGCCGTGGGTAAAAACAAGACAGACGATCACCCGAAACAAAACAGAAAACATAGCAGAAGGAGACATAAAGGCAAGCTTTTTGTTAATTTGTTACCATAGTAACTATAGTGTGACCAATCTATGCCATATGATTAAGTAATCTCGTGGCTTTATAGACCCAAAATAGTTGTTGGTTGTAGATTGTACTTAGTTTCGTGCTAATATCCAATTAAGGTTCAAGCACGCTGTCCAGGACTAGTGTTAGTAGGAGAGATGAAATCCGCTACAACCACAACACCACCGGAGTTCGTAAAATATATTATGACATAGACTGGCTATACGCATAAAACTTTAAAAGATACTAGATGTTACCTTAATATTTAGACTGATAAATATTATCAAATGAGTAAACAATCTTAAATATTTAATTTTATGCGGTTTATTCCCCAGGTGGTAAGCGAAGAAGACGTGGAAGACGAGGACCACCAGGTAACTTACTATGTAATGGTTAATGGTTACGGATTGTATTTGAAAATTACCATGGTTACTAATTATATTTAAAAGTTACCATGATTGCTAATTATATTTAGAAGTTACCATGATTACTAATTATATTTTTAAGTTACCATGGTTACTAATGGTATTTTAAAGTGACCATGATTACCAATTATATTTGAAAGTTACCATGATTACTAATTATATTTAAATGTTACATTGGTTACTAATTATATTTGAAAGGTACTATGATTACTAATTATATTTGAAAATTACTAGTTACTAATTATATCAGAAAGTTACCATAGTTACTGGTATCTGAGGACGATTAAAATATTATATAAATATATTATAAATAATCTTGGTAAAAACAATGGACTTGTAAACTAAGTGCAGTACTTCCGATGGTAGCCATTGATAGGGCAGGATACTCTCATTATACACGAACACCTGATCCTCCTGTTATGAACAGGCCCCGATCGTTAAGCTTTAAGACTAACGGATGGTAGGTGATGGGTTCAAATCTCAGTCGAAGCATGGAATATTTAATCTTGATACCGGCTTATACCCAGAGTATATGTTAACAAGGCTCAATGGGTAAATGTACAGCACTTACACGAACCTGTATCCACAAAGTTTATCAAAGACCGTGGTATGTGCTGTCCTGTCTGTAAGAAAGCACATATAAAATATCCTTTGCTGGTATATTTACTGAAATAGTTCATAAATTTAAACGTGTAATATCGACTATTAAGCATTTCATTTTTTATGTTACTGTGCGCATTACTGTGGAATATATCATACATTTAAACAAATTCTATCATCTATTAATCATTTGATTTTTAACAGTTTTATTTTTATCACTCAGACAAAATAATAGAAGTGTTGTTTTAATTTTTTTTAAAAACCCACAATGTTATGGTGCAATAAATAGTAACAATCACTTCTTTTGTATTCTTCATTCAAGGAGATCGTGGCCCACAAGGAGAACGTGGCCCACAAGGTGATCGTGGCCCACAAGGTGATCGTGGCCCACAAGGAGAACGTGGACCACCTGGTACGTGAAAATAAAGTTAGGTGTTAAACGTATCGATATTTAAGACGTATGGCCTACAAAACAAACCTGCTTTCACCACATATGCTAATCTTTTTCATAAGCAGATTTTTTTTTTATAATGATTTTCTTCACGATAACACATTCCATATCCTTTTGTATTATCTGTTGTGGATCATTGGTTAGTGGATTAGTTATATAATGCGATATAACCAAGCAGTGCATAAACGTTCCCTTCCTGCTAATCAGAAATAATAACCTCTGTGGCAGTAGCGGGTTTCCTCTAACGACAATAAGTCGCCAAACACCATAGCCTGACACCTAATAGCTGCTGAATAAACAGTATCTTGGGGTACCGTTAAAAACAAGCATATTGTAATGATTAACCAGCACAACATACATCGTCTGTTTGAGGTATTTTTCCAAGCGTATTATTGTTTCAAACGATTTATTAATTTTCTTTTCAGGTGAAAAAGCACCTCCAGTTAAAGTAAGTTTTAATTTTTTTTTCACTTTTGAAACAAGAGATTTGCTTATATGACCTTTGGATAACTGCATATTTTAATGCACTATGTAAAACAAACAAAAATCTACATTTACTGGTCATCAGGGAAGATTCATTGGAAATGTATTATTGGATGTGGTATCAATAGAGCACCTTCAGTAGAACAGTGATAAACAGCATTTAATTTATTATCTAGATGTGGTATCAATAGAGCACCTTCAGTAGAACAGTGATAAACAGCATTTAATTTATTATCTAGATGTAACTTTACGAATCACTAAAATTTTAACTGAGATCATACTCTTAAATCCACAAAAAACTCATAATCATACGAGTTTGATTAGGTTTTTTAAATTCTTATTAACTGGGGAAAACTTGATAGTAGAACGATCTTTTTTATAATGATCTATTAGTTTTTTTTTATATTAACAAAATATGTGAAATTATTGTATGTTCAGTATTAAACAATTCGGTAATTGTTAATCTTTGTAAATGGTTTCTCTACTTTGACCGAATGATTATTGTGACATTCAGAACATTCAGTTTTTCCAGATTTCAATTTTAGCTCATGGCAGTGTGATACTTCTGTATTCAACGGAAGTAAAGTGTAATTCGCTTCCGCCGGAAGTAAACATTTCTCATCTGTTTTTTACAGCCCACAATACGTGCTGCGCATTACACTGCTGACATGTGGAGGGATACAACAGAAGAAGAATTTGGAGAGGGTATGAAAACAGAAGGTACATTTGTACCTCGCTTATAATTTCTAGTATTTAAAATGAATTTAAATATGGATAGAAATAGAAAATGTCGCCATATCTGTTAGAAAGTGCATATAAAAGACATCTTGCTTCTAATCGAAAAAGCAACCTATTTGCTGGCAATATATTTCTAATACAGACCATACTGAAAATATATCGAGTGTATATAATGTCTGATTAAACGATGTGTTAGGATGTCGTTAAACAGTGTGTTGTGATGTCGTTAAACAAACATTCCTTGCTTTTTCTGAAGTGTAGACTTCGTTTATTTTATTAACGCCTGAAAGATAACATATAATGAAAACCTAGACATTATTCACAAATTCATAAAAATACACTACTATTTTTTAAATTAATTAGTACAGTATTTTTATTTTTCAGGCGTCAAATGCAAATTCTTCGAAAAGTGGGGTGGAAAGGCATGCAGAAACCGTACGCTAGAAATACACAGTAATTTCCTTAATGCTAACGTTTTTCACAGTCGTTTATAACTTGGATTACACATTGTTTTTTAAAATTTATGGAATGAAATAAAAATAACATTTTGCTTTAGCTATTCATTTTACATAACATGTGAAATAAAAATGCAATACATATTGTAAAGTAATAGCACTATCGTGTACAGTTAATGAACACTTTTAACCCTACACCTTTAGATAATTATTATTATTTAAAAGCAGAAAAAAGATAACTTTTTTATTCCGTCTGCCACCCAAAGTTTTCGAGGGAAGAAATCCATAACCAAGAATAAATAAGGACCAAAACATCTGCTAAGTACCAAAGAGGCTGAAAGAAATTTAGGCGGAAAAAACATTGTTTATTAGAAGTGACAATAAAGCGAGTGTCGATGTGAAAAGTCTCAAAAATAAATTATATGAAAGGAATGTTTGATTAAAGACACTTTCAAACGTTTTATATATCTCAGATAGATGCAGGAATTTTGGGAAGGGGTTCAAAGATATTTAAAAGATTTTAAATATTGGAAAGAGTCTAAATGTTAATTACGAACAAATTATAATGGAATAAAATGATGGCTGGGCCAAGGGGAATTCTGATACCAATAATTTTCGCACCCCTCATTAAGTGTTGCTATTAATTATGCTTTTCGTCGTAAAGTGTTCAGAGCTTTTTATAGCCATATATATCACAATGGCGTAATTAGGATTTTACATTAGGGGGTTATTTTATATGAGGGTTGGACTGCACAAAAAGCTCTAACAGAATTGCAAGACTGGCAAAGGTGGTGAGGGGAAATGTATGATGGGACTGGGGAGGGGGGCATTGTCCTCATGGAACCCCTTTGGCTACATCAGTAATAGATGACGGTGGTGTTAAGAGCCACTGTTAAATACATTAGTAATACTTGACCAATGTTAACAACATTCAAACATTAAAGTGGCATTATTGATAATTAAAAAATTTAACACATTTCACTGCCACTTTCCCCTGAACGATGCTTTATTTTCATTTTTATTTTTATTATTAATACTTGACCAATGTTAAAAACATTCAAACATTAAAGTGGCATTATTGATAATTAAATAATTTAACACATTTCACTGCCACTTTCCCCTGAACGATGCTTTATTTTCATTTTTATTTTTTTCAATAAATAACAAATTTATTTATTTTTAAATTGCAACGATAAATTTATATATTAAAACAGAAACATCATTTCATTAAAAGATGTATTGTGTAAAATGTGTTAAAGGAATTGCTAATATGTATACACCCTGTATTGCATAATTTGTAATCTTAGCATGATGATTTAGGCCTAAAATTATGTTTCTGGGCATCATGCAATATTTCTAAAACTTTTAAAAATCTAAAATTTGTACGTGGTTAATTTTTTTGTTTTGCTGGAACCACCCCACGCCAATCCCAAACCCAAAACAACAACAACAAACTAAACAAAATCAACAAAAATAGAAATACCTCAATTCTACCAACCACACTTATTATTATTATTTTTTTTTTATCTCATTATGTATAGAGCCTAATCTTTTATGCAGTATTTCTAAAACATTTTCAGTATCTGAAAATTGGTACGTGGTTAAAAAAAAATCCTAAAACCTACCCTCCTCCCAAACCCAAAACAACAACAACAAACAAAATAAACAAAAATCAAAATACCACAATTCTTCAAACCACACTTATTTTTTTTCTCTCAATATGTTCCTTGTAACAAAAATGTATTTCTGTACGCCTTATTAATGCTTAAACCAATATTTTCACCGCTCTTAGCTTGGTGACCTAAACATTTCACATTTGTTTTGCGCAGACTATTTCACGCGATTTTAGCTTTTTTGTTTTAACATAATTTTGTGCTTATATCTAATGTTTGTGCTTGTATTAAGCTTCAGTCACGCTGACAATGGAATATTGTTTATTGGTATCTGTTTCCGTGCTTATATCATATTAAGGTTCAAACACGTTGTCCTGGAAACATATCTCAGCTTCCTGTGCTTTCTGTCCAGGGCAAAGGTTAGTGTTAGTGGGAGAGACGGAACCCGCTACTCTTATCGATAAGCAGCGAAGGATCTCTCATATGCACTATTCCACAGACAGGATAGTACATACCACGGCCTTTAATAAACCAGTTGTGGACCACTGGCCGGTGTAAGTCACCTACACATTGAGTCTTGCTCACTCTGGGTTAGAGCCAATATCGATATTAACAATCCAATACTCCTTGTTTGCGAAGCTGTTGGTTTATTAAAACGTAATTTAAAATATGTATGTACTAATAGTATTTCTTTAATTATTCTTTATTTTCAACAGAAACAAACTTCAAGTTTATGAAGGAAGCTGATTGGGTAAAGAATAACAAAAATATTCTCTCTCCTGCTGATTACTACGAGAATGGGACATACGTCATCAAAGAATCCGGATTATACCTCATATATTCCAGTGTAAGTAAGGCTACATAAAACATACTTGTTTAGCGTCCACCCATTTCAGTTTTTCCAGATAAGGAGGGAGGTTTTAATTTTTATTTTGTGTATAGAATGGCGGTGTACAGGAATAAGAAAATTAACCATGGTATGCATGGTCAGAAGGTATGATAGGAAGGTAGAGAAGACCATAGACACTTTCTAGCTAGAAATTGAACAAGAAAACAATGAAATTGCTATAAAATCTTTGTTCAAATGACAGCTCAACTACATGTATTTATCATGACAAATGGCGTCAATATCAATGCGCAGGCGCAAGTGGTACATTTTCTGTCCGATAGAGGCACTGTCGTCAGGATGCAGTTCGTCGGTGATTGCACATTATAATTAAATAGGCGAGAAAACGTTGTTTTTGATAGTTTTAATACTTTATTTGAATGGGTTTTTGATAGTTTTAATACATTATTTGAAGGGGTTTTTGATAGTTTTAATACTTTATTTGAAGGGGTTTTTGATAGTTTTAATACTTTATTTGAAGGGGTTTGTGATAGTTTTAATACTTTATTTGAAGGGGTTTTTGATAGTTTTAATACTTTATTTGAAGGGTTTTTGAAAAAAATATATTTGAAGGTCGGGGATATTTCTCTGGTCGGGCAGGGACGCTAAACAAGCATTTTTTTATCTGGCCTAGTCTAATTAAAATGTATGGGGTGAGGGGTATGTTGAGAATTGGGATTGCAGAATCACCCACCTTCGTGACCTTCACCTCTGAGTTGTACATGATATTTTGTCTGTTATGTTTTGCAGATTCTCTACTATGATGCTAAAATGAAGCAGAGTCAAACGATTATACGAAACGGTGAAAAACTCTTCAAGTGTATGGACGGTGTCGATTTCATATGGGACAGAAAGGGCAGATCATTTAACTCCAAGTACAAGACTTGTACCATTACGGGTGTGTATATTAAAAATGGTCAGTCTGCATCATGATAAGTTTGTTTTATAAACCAGGCTGATGTTATTATAGGCTAGCAATGTAGATATTGCACTGGTTCCAAATAGGCTTTCATATGAAGGGCTAAAACTATTTGCGTTCAAAACAAATTTGCGTTCAGGCGAGACTAGCCTTCCGGAGCGCTACATAGCAATTTCACTAGTTCCAAACGTTTTTATTGGGTTTGAGATGACGCGCAAAAGCTAATCCAGCGAGCAATCTCTAGCTGTTTGTTCCTGAACGTATTAACGAAATCGGGCGTATTCTAATTATATTTGTAATGACTCAGTAAATATTAAAATAAATTATATGAAATAACATTCATATTCTATTAAATATATTAAGGTTTATGTCGGTAAGTTTTTTCCAGTTTCCTTACTGTTGTTTTTCTAATTAGGAACAAGGAAATGACGTTGCATAATTCATTAATTTAAAGTCAGAAATTATGCAACTTTGTCCATGATTGGATAACAAAACATATTGTACATTACGTAACAACGCCATTCATGATTGGATGAGAAACATGGTGTAAATTGCGAGCACGGTTATTAGATGGTTTGTCTTAACTCTACTTTAGGTATTGCCTATTTGGCAGAAGGTGATCACATGACTATTGTAAATGAGAATCGTGCTTCGATCCAATTGTACCCCGATTCATCCTACTTTGGACTCTACCAGTTATATTAGATCAGACTCGTTTCTAGGGAGGGTCGTTACGGCAGAAAGTACAAAGCACAGGTGTGTCATTCACTTTCAGGTAGATGTGAGGGTAGAGGTGGGGTGCGGATCCACATGTTTTCAAGGATGTAGTGACAGTTTTAGAAATTTACTTCCGACGAGGAGTAAATCTAAGTTAAAATCTAATTTCATTGGGAGAATAAACTTCTGGAAAAGGAGATGGGGAGGTAAGACCCCACGGACCATGGATCCACCCATGGGAGTGAGGGGGTAGGGGAAAAGTGTGGCGTGTTTTTATATTTTGTGATTTGATGTGGTGTTTTGTAGTTGTGTAATTTGGTTTACCTAAATCCATGTTTTTCTTTACAGAAATCAATAAAATAAAATGAAAGTGCTAAACTATTAGTAATCAACGTGGAGATTCTACGTCATAATCACGTGGTACGGTAGATACGAATTCAGTCGTATTATAATTCCATTTTCTGTAATATCTTTGTAAATACTGCATCAAATTAGATAAAATAACTAACTCATATCGTTGTGTATTGTGGAATTTTTACGCCGTTGTTATTTCGATTGTTTGGATTACCGTCAGATAAATTTCCTTCAGTCTGCAGTAGCGGACCCTTTTCTCGAATTTATAATTTAAAAAACAAAACATTTTCCGAGCGGAAGGACGTGAAAATTAACAATTTTTTATCCATTTCTATTCACTCATCACTTTTGAACACACCCTTTTCAGAAATACACATTTGGATCCCCCTTTCAGAATTCGTGAATCCGCGCCTGGTCTGTGACAATTGAGCGTTAATCCCAATCTTAGAACTGTCACAATGACACATAGAACACTTCAAACACAAACAGTGGTAGAAACCTTTATATATTTAACGGTATGTGCATGTTAGTTCATCTATAAATACATTTGATCCAGTTTTTACCGAGATATTACGGAAACTAATTAGAATACGACATATTTCCAGTCCTCAAAACCACTTGATTACGGCATTGTTTGGATACATTGATTACTGATAATGTATTCTTGTAAATCTAAGAAAGAACATAGATACGGGGGCGGAAACAGCAATTTTTGAAAAGTGGGTACAAAAATATGTTTTAGATTTCGTTTTATTTTAAGTGAGGGGGTTCAAAGTTAGTAGCAAATGAGGAAAATAAAAACTAATTCCTGAAATAAAGTTTAGGTGGGGGATCCGGACCTCTCTGTCTCATTTGGATTTTATTACCTTTGTTGATATTGTCATAAAGATACGAGTACTTTTAATTGAAATAATTTATATAAAATTAATTTAAAAAATTAAAAAAAAAATTTAACATTCCTTAACGCATTTCTTTATTACCATGATTACATGAAGTTTGCAAAGAAATTTCTTTGAAAGTTAATATGCTAAATATTCAATGTCATTACGTCATATATAATTATGACGTCATATCAATAATCGTAAAGTACTGGTGTGATACCAAGAGCACAATGAATTATTTTATTTTAGTGTTTGTTTGTTTGTTTAAAGACCACACAGGCACAAAAAATAAACGTCGGTTATTGGGGGGTAATACACTGGTTAAATATAAAACAATTTAATAATAAATCAGTGTAAAGAGCTGATTTATATGTTTAGTACATAAAGAATAAATATAAATTTAATAAACAATACAATATACCACAACGGAAAAAATCATTATAATAAATAAAACAATGGTAAAAACAAATTAAGTAAGTTAAAGATGAAAAATAAATTTGTGGGGACGCTGGCAGTTTGATCCCCGAAACTACCACTACTTGGCATAGCTTAGCTGACAAGTTGGGACCAGTGACAAGCAACATTTGTTTTTCATTGATTTAATTATTTCACAAGATCCAAAATTTTGTTAAAATATTTCCCAGTTGTGAGATTTTATGGATGCTTTTCCATAAATGTTTAGTGGAAATCCATCCACTTTTTTAAAACTAGAGTAATCCCTGCAATGTGAGTGTTTGAATATGATTATTATTATTTTTTTTAAACAGGTGTTGCCTTCCTGCATAAGAATGACCGACTTGAAATTCAGAACCTCTACAACAACACTGTTATTGATGTTTCGCCTGACGCCACTTTCTTCGGCCTAGTTCAGCTCATTCCGGGACCAGACAACGTCGTTCCCAACACGTGACTCTATAACAGACCAGATGACATCATCTCTAACAATATCCTAACAGATCAAATGATATCATGTGATACCCTAACAATCGAAATGATATCATCTCCAACATACGATATCCTGACATATATTTTCAAATATACATAACAATATAGATGCTGTCACTTAACAGTGATATCATAACAATCCTGATGACGTCATTCTGAACAAGTGATATCCTAACCAAACAAGATGTGTCATTCCAAACGTGATATCATAACAAACCAGATGATACCATTCTCAACACTGATATCCGGAAAAAGATTATGTCACTCAAGCCCGTAGCCAGGGGAGGTGGGGAGGGGGGTGTTTCGTAGGGTTCGAACGAACCCCCCCTTTTTCTGAAGTGCCCAAGGTTTTTCTCTATTGTTATTAAAAAATCTCAACAAATCGCCTGTTTTTTTAAATATATTTATTGGCCTATGAAATCAATTAAATAAGGCCTGTAACTGTCAACAATGCTGGGGCTTCAAGGGGGCTTCGCACCTTAACAACTACCAGGGGCTTTGGCCGTCGATCCCACCGGGAGCCCTAGGCAGCCCCCAGACACGTGTTGCTCGCTAAGCTCGCAAGTGCCCTTTTAATACCAAAAATCCCCCCCCCCCTCAAAAATCCTGGCTACAGGCTTGTCACTCAAACATGTGGTATCATAACAGACGAGATGACGTAACTTTAGACATGTGACTTGTAATATTCAAACAATACGTTGCTGTGATATTTCATTATGGTTATAAAACCAAACATTTGTTAATAATAATCATCATAAACTTCATTTCACAGTTTTGTTTTGTCTCAGAATGGGTAGACGCAAATTCCACTTGGAGCGTATAAAAGGTTAAAATCACTAACTCCATTTTAGAAGCATGCACATTAAATTGCCCGTTCATGGAAAATAAATTTTATGGCATTAAAAAGACCTGGATTACAAAAACAACAACAACAAAACAACTAACAAACAAATAAAAAAAACCCAACAACCCCAACAACATTAGATATCCCAAATTGGATATTCAAAGCTAAAATTATGAGTAATGTGTAATTTTAACACTATCTAGCAAGGGCGGATCCAAAGAGAGGGACTAAGATATGTTTAAAAAGTCAAATCCCTACAATTATCGAGATTCTATTATAAAACGTCTGACCCTTCAACAGTTGTGTGCTGTGTACCTCTAACGTGCAGGTATACATGTTTGTTTTTAAGAACAAACCCCACCCAGTAGGTACGACCCTACCAAGACATCACATTTCATCTCTTTATCATCTTTAATGTTTATGTTAAACATAGTCCATCTCTTCGTTAGCTATATGTTATCAATGTACATATTGTAAATATTCAAATAAACACTTTAACCAGACAGCCCATTTTACATGAGTTTTTCATTTTACCTGTTATTTCTTTTATTTCACTACAGCCAAATATCACGATGATTTTTTTTTAACAAAACGTAAAAGTCGTTAAGTATTTGTTGACCAGTGAAAACTAAATTTAAATAGCAAATTCAGATATATTTACACTTTGTACAGAAATACGGGTCCCAAATTCATATATTAGATCATATGACGTTTGGGTTTAACTGAGGACACAATCTTTACATTACAGCATAAATATATTAGCATGACTGTCACAAATTCCTGTCGGACACTTTTAAGTATTTCCATATGTAATTATTGTTCTGCAAGTAAATTGATTTAATTCATAGTAGTTTGTTTGTCTACATATAACTGAGGGTGTGCTCTTTCAAAATGCAATAACATTTTCTTTAAAGATTGTCGTCTACAATTATGATACTGCCCCTTTAAAAAAGAAACGTTACATTAATGTGTGCTTTGAATAACCAGGAAGTCGTATAGTTAAGTAAACACGGTTAAACATATGATAACCGGGATATTATCAGGACTAGAAATAGCTATAAGGAAAGAAACTAAAATGATCTAATATATCAGGGCAGTAGGAACCGGGAAAGGGGGCCGGGTGGGTGGCACGTGCCTACCTCTAGTGAACCTTTTTTTTTACACATTAATGTTTGGCATTTTAACCCGATCCGTCACTGCCACTACCCACTCCAAAGTCGTCCCCACATACCTATATATTCACATCGTCTCCCAGTTACCCATTAGCGTAAAGTTAAAACGTAAGATAAATGCAATTACTAACATATACCTGAAAATAAAACTAGTACCTCGTACCCCAGTTACCGATTAGCGTAATGTTAAAACGTGAGATAAACGCAATTACTAACATATACCTGAAAATAAAGCTAGTACCTCGTACCCGTTACCGTTTAGCGTAATGTTAAAACGTGAGATAAACGCAATTACTAGCATATACCTGAAAGAGTGAAAACGACCTCTAACATTAATTTTAAATAATTGTCTTTCTTATGGCGTCTTTGAGATTTTATTCCAGACGTCCCCTCACCACCACAATCATACTTCCTTTTCTCCCTACCACCTTTTGTACTTAACTGTCTTGGAATTAACAAACTCTTAGTATGGATACCCTCAGTATAAAATCATTGGGTTCGCCCCCCCCTCCCTCCACCTCCAGTATAAAATTCTAGTTAGTCCAGTAATTATACACTTGTTTTGCTTTTTTGTTAAAACTCTAGCAGACCCTCTGGTTGTAAATTAAGTTTTCGTTAATTTTAATCTGTCCACAAACATTGTTCGGCTAACATATATTAATTTAGGACCCTATACATATACTTTTATACATATTGTTCAACATTTTGTCTATTATCTCTCATTTGCTACATTTTAAAATTATTATTATGAGAGTAACACAGTTATGATAAAACCGTGTTTGATTTGGTCTTTCTTGTTACTAATATTCAAATGATTTGAAAGAGTTTGTTTCTTTATACATGTCAAATTGGACTGTTAGATACTGTCCCCCTTTATAAAGCATACAGCTTTGCTGATTAGTATAAAATACAAACAGGTCAGTAACTAGCAGGGACTGAGGGTCGGGAGGGGTCAAGGGTTAACTGAATGTCAAACAAATGTTTTCAATATATAATAGCTTTTAAGCAGCGATTTTTAGTCACACTGACTCCCTAACCCATCCTCCTCCTGAATTTGTTGGACTCTTCATCCACCCCCCGAAAAACAAATATCTATACACCCCTATATCTCCCTAGAACCACCTATGATATACTAAAACGTCCATCTATCAAAATATCAGACCAGTGGGCAACAACTGATTTCACAAAGACTTTGTGACATCCTGTTTGTGAGATGGTGCATATAAAAGATCCCTTGCTGCTTATCGATAAGATTAGCCATATTAGTAGACGGCAGTTAGTTTAATGTCCTTTACTAACACTAACCTCTGTCCTAGACAGACAGCATAGAAAACTGATGTTCATACCCAGGACCGTGTTTCAAAAATTTAATTGGATATAGTAGTACAACCACCTAACTAAACTGTCATTCTAGGCGACGGATAACCACATAACAAAACTGTCATACTAGTAGACGGATAACCACATAACTAAACTGTCATTCTAGTAGACAGACAACAACCTAACTAAACTGTCATTCTAGTAGACGTACAACCACCTAACTAAACTGTCATTCTAGTAGACGTACAACCACCTAACTAAACTGTCATTCTAGTAGACGGATAACCACCTAACTAAACTGTCATTCTAGTAGACGGATAACCACCTAGCTAAACTGTCATTCTAGTAGACGGATAACCACATAACTAAACTGTCATTCTAGTAGACGGATAACCACATAACTAAACTGTCATTCTAGTAGACGTACAACCACCTAACTAAACTGTCATTCTAGTAGACGTACAACCAGCTAACTAAACTGTCATTCTAGTAGACGGATAACCACCTAGCTAAACTGTCATTCTAGGAAACGGATAACCACCTAACTGAACTGTCATTCTAGTAGACGTACAACCACCTAACTAAACTGTTATTCTACTAGACGTACAACCACCTAACTAAACTGTCATTCTAGTAGACGGATAACCACCTAACTAAATTGTCATTCTAGTAGACGGATAACCACCTAACTAAACTGTCATTCAGGGAGACAGATAACCACCTAACTAAACTGTCATTCAGGGAGACGGGTGTAATCTGAAGTGGCACAAAAGAAACCAGAAATCTGAGTGTTGAGCCATTGAAAGTGAAATAGGTCGATAACTGTGTGGTTCAGTAAGTACTTCCAACAATAGCGGTGATAATAAAGCGCAACTCCCAACAAAACACTCGGATGTGTTGACATATAATATATACTCAGCAGATGTAGCCTTATAAACCACTAATTCAAGACATTCAACTTCAGAAGGCTTCGTTAAAACGTATTGCCGTGTTCATATCCAAATAAGTTTCAAGCACGCTGTCTTGGGCGCAACTCAGTTTTCTGTGCTGTCTATCCAGGACAGTGTTTACGGTTAGTATGAGAAAAACTCCCCTGTCACCACGCAATTTACAAACCCTGAAATCGTCAGTGGCAATCGGCAATGCCGTGGAGATTCCCGCGAAGTTTCTCATTCTCCACGGCATTTTTTTTTTTTTGCCGCGGACCAAATGTTTTCAAGGTGTATTTTTTTTCTTATTATTAAGTAAACTTTACGCTAAAATTGCCGTGGACATTTTCTCCACAGCATTTATTTTGCCGTGGACATTTTCTTAATTTCACAATGCAGTTACTCTTATCGATAAGCAGCAAGATATATTTTATATGCAGCATCTCACAGACAGGATAGTACAAACCACGGTCTTTGATAAACCAGTAATAGTATAAACACATAAATACGCGCATTATTGCGATTAAAGTGCACGCAGTCTCAATATTGTATTATTTTTCATGTGAGCCTTAATAGTCCAGTGGTAGGAAATCGAACTCTCAAGCAGAAGACCGTGGCTCAAAACGCGTCGGGAGCTTGCCCAAACTTGACTACGTGTCACAATTTTCCAAATGTTTGTGTTTGACATACAATAACTGATGATTAATAAATCAATGTGTGGCGTTAAAAAAAAAAAAATAATAATAATAAAAAAAAAAAAAGGATTATTCTAACATAGCTTGGTTTTAAAATAAAAATAAAAATTCCTAATTTCTTCATAAAACGATGCTAAATTTTTGATTGCAGAAAAAAACAATAAACACATAATCACACAGACCCTTGACCTAATTAATTTCGAAACAAAGAATCAATTTTAAATATAAACATTTGATTTGTCCATAGAAATACTTCATTCAACTACTTACGTAACCTCCGCATCTCGCTTATTATCAATATTATCAAAATAATAATGAATTATGCTCACGGACAAATAAATCGAAAAAAAGTGGAGGTGTGACGTTTATATTCCGAGTCACGTGGCGGGTATTCCCCCCATTAGACATTCTTTTGAAACGTCCGAACATTTCTGTAGCTGCAAAACATTTCTTAAAATCTTGACATTTGAAGAATTCTAATTTTTAAATGTGAAAAAAATCGATTGACTCGTCATGGAATTCCCTATACCATGGTTCAATTAAAAGTTTTACGTGATATGAAAGCGAGATCTAGTATCCTAAATGCATGTAAGTTTCATTAATAATCAATATTTAGAGCACAAAGCACCTCAAATTCAATGAGACTAGGCCTTTAATCTGTCTAAGAATATGGTTGTATATGTTAAATTATTTGCACCCTATAATATACCATTGATAACGGATAAAAGCAACGTTTGTTTTTTAAAACCTACTTTAATAACAGTTTTTTTTACTCCGAATAGAAATATAATTTCTTGAACGCCGTTGACGTTGTCAGATGATCCACACATATCCGATGCCTGGAACTCAAAGCTGGCGATGTAGTATTTATGCTGCTACACATCATTTTATTTCATATTTATTTATATTTGAATATCCCCTTCTTATTGTGAACAATATATAAGTGTGTTAAAAGAAACACATCACACGTAGTAACACATAGTGACACGTAGTCATCTGTAGATAGACTAACAAGGAAGAGTGTATATAAGAAAACACATCACACGTAGTGACACGTAGTCACCTGTAGATAGACTAACAAGGAAGAGTTTATATAAGAAAACACATCACACGTAGTGACACGTAGTCACCTGTAGACTAACAAGGAAGAGTGTATATAAGAAAACAAATCACACGTAGTGACACGTAGTCATCTGTAGATAGACTAACAAGGAAAAGTGTATAAAAGAAAAATCATACGTAGTCATCTGTAGATAGACTAACAAGGAAGAGTGTATATAAGAAAACACATCACACGTAGTCATCTGTAGATAGACTAACAAAGAAGAGTGTATAAAAGAAAACATCACACGTAGTGACACGTAGTCATCTGTAGACTAACAAGGAAGAGTGTATATAAAAAAACACATCACACGTAGTGACACGTAGTCATCTGTAGATAGACTAACAAGGAAGAGTGTATAAAAGAAAACATATCACACATAGTGACACGTAGTCATCTGTAGATAGACTAACAAGGAAGAGTGTATAAAAGAAAACACATCACACGTAGTGACACGTAGTCATCTGTAGATAGACTAACAAGGAAGAGTGTATAAAAGAAAACATCACACGTAGTGACACGTAATCATCTGTAGATAGACTAATAAGGAAAAGTGTATAAAAGAAAACATCACACGTAGTGACACGTAATCATCTGTAGATAGACTAACAAGGAAGAGTGTATAAAAGAAAACATATCACACGTAGTCATCTGTAGATAGACAAACAAGGAAGAGTGTATAAAAGAAAACATATCACACGTAGTGACACGTAGTCATCTGAAGATAGACTAACAAGGAAGAGTGTATAAAAGAAAACATCACACGTAGTGACACGTAATCATCTGTAGATAAACCAATAAGGAAAAGTGTATAAAAGAAAACATCACATGTAGTGACACGTAGTCATCTGTAGATAGACTTACAAGGAAGTTTCTAAATGTTACACGGTCATATATGTTTCGAGGTTACCAAACCAACCTACGTCTTGTATATCTTATATATGAGTTCGCTATCAAGTCACGGGCAGCGTGCCGCTACCCTAGATATTTCAACTGTCATGTGCTTTGTTTCAAATAGAGGTCACTGTCCTTCATTACGAACTATAACATTTAATGTTGATACTGTTGTGTAACGGTTGAAATGTAAATACATTCAAGTTGGTAGATTGGTTGGTAATATTTATTTTCGTGCTTATATACAATTAAAGTTCAAGGACAGAGGTTAGTGTTAGTAGTAGAAACAAAACCTGCTTCCGCCACATATTGGGGTGAGGGGAATTTATATTGGAGGTGAGGGGAATTTATATTGGAGGTGAGGGGAATGTATATTGCAGGTGAGGGGAATTTATATTGGAGGTGAGGGGGTTTTATACTGGAGGTGAGGGGAATTTATATTGGAGGTGAGGGGAATTTATATTGGAGGAGAGGGGATTTTATATTGCAGGTGAGGGGATTTTATATTGCAGGTGAGGGGAATTTATATTGGAGGTGAGGGGAATTTATATTGGAGGTGAGGGGAATTTATATTGGAGGTGAGGGGATTTTATATTGCAGGTGAGGGGATTTTATATTGCAGGTGAGGGGAATTTATATTGGAGGTGAGGGGAATTT